>JAWQUT010000196.1:589893-601251 GCA_033807755.1 Ellobium chinense | reverse complement strand
AAAAAAAAAAGGAGTCAGAGTATATTTCTTTAGTTAAAATTTTGGCTGGAAAATATTCATGCATTTGAATTTGTTCAACCCTTCAACATGGGCTTTGGTCTCTTAAAGGAAAAAAAAAATCTTACCTTATAAAAAAATGGTCTAAGTCTAAATTTGGCCATTTTCACAGCACAGCACAGTGACGAAATGCATTAGCCTTGGGAATTGTGGGTAAGACGCTGTGGATTTACCAGTGACAATATAACTGTGCTTGCTGACGTCACTATAGACAGAGGTAGGTTAGAATGACATAATAAGTCATTTTAAAAGTGACAGTGCAAGTCTTCAAAGTCACATCTGGTTTCCATCGTGTTGAAGTCAGACACATATAAGGTTAGGTTAATCTAACATAGCCAAAAGCCGACAGACACAAAAAAAAATGTCCGTTTTTGAGTACGTTTTCACTCTGAAAATTATCTATGGTACCCACTGAGCTACTTTCGTGGAGAAAGAGCATCGTCCTGTTACTGTGCACGTGTGTAATTTGACGCAATAAGGAGAGCTAGAGTGACCTGGTTTGGCCCTTGCGTCTAGAGTTATTCCCGGATGCTTGCGGCATAAATGATGACGTCATGTAAGTTCCAGCAGCTACAGACATCTCTATCTGACGATGTATTATTCAGCTTCAATTAAGGTTTTGGTTATCGGCTTTAAACATGATCATAATCCATGGCCTTGTGGAGCTGAAGACATCAGTTCTTCCGGCACTGCCGTAAGGCGATTCTGCTTTCCTTTAATACAACAAGTTAATAGTATTAGAGGTGGAAATATAGAGAGGGCGCTCAGAAGATTAGAATTTATAATGTCGTTCATGGGTTTTTCCACTGCTGGGCTTTCCCAGCTATATTTTGTCCTCGTATATGGTCACGCCCCTCCCACCCGCCTCCTTCTCCCCTATACTTCATCTCTCCCGTAAAGCGAGCGGATGTCATTTTTTTTTTCAAAAAATTCAGGTTGCCATGTTCTGAGTAGCTGTCCCTTATGACTTCCTGAATTACTCGATTCCGTGACTGAGAGATGGTGGATTCAGTATCATCGCAACCAGCTTAATCGGCCTTCCTGCTAATCGCATTTGTGAAAAAGATTGGAATATTCGCTATTCATTCAGGTTATTTATTGACCCAGGCCTGCTTAAATACAACTTTCGCTTATCAGCAAAGTTTCCACACGCCTATGAAATTATAAGGGAAATCGACAGTATCGACCCTGAAGGTATAAAGAAACTGGTTGATTTCATCACCATCAAATCTCTGAAAAGATTTTCCTCCCACATAAACTCATTACCTCGGAACGATAGATCTAGATTATATCTTGGTTCATGATATTCGTCTTTGGTTCATCTCTGTTCATCTGGGCAGCCGCCTTCCCCGCAATCAATCAATCAATCAATCAATCAATCAATCAATCAATCAATCAATCAATCAATCAGCCAGCCAGCCAGCGAAACACCCACTCACCCCCTCCTCCCCATCCCAATGCTTAAACTCATGTTCACTCCCACGCCTGTCCTCAGTAGCACAAGCTGATGCACGTACACATACTACATGCACAAGCAAAACCTCTATGGCCTTTTTCCTCCCCAGATCCACAACTGTCATCTCTCTACCCTTGAGCCGCCATCCATCCACACACAAGTTCACCGAGTTCTTTAAGCTACGAAATCTGAGGCAAAAATACAAGCGTCTTCTGACTCGTCTTTGCTGAAAAGACATGTCACAGGCTGAGCTTCATGGTTTGATTGAGGAGAATAAAAGAAAGATAAAAAAAATTCCACGAGGTGATAAGCCTAAATTATACTTGCGTCTGTAGACAGAAGGTCAGCCGGCCTAATGCGCATGTGCGGAAATAGCAATCAGCTGTGAAACTTACATTGGAAACTGGGTCAGACATAATAAAATATCGAAAGAACAAGATAGACAGCGCGTAATAAATGTTGGGTCAGCTGTGAATTTAGTCTAAACCTCAACAATTACCGACAAATGTGGGATTGCAGATCAGTTTGATTAATACAGTGACTGTGCAACAAGACTGCACACTTAGAAATTGAATTTCCTGATAATTTAGAGATGAGATGTAGACTAGGCTACCGGTAACCTACACTCACACGGCCTCGCTCGAGATCATGTAAACACAGCTGATTGCTTTTTTCCGCACATGCGCAATAGGCCGGGTGACCTTCTGTCTGCAGACGCAAGTCTAAATTATAAAGGCCGTTACCAGTAACGTTGCCTGGTTTGGAGCTTCCCGCGCAAGGCGATCTAGTTGTAGTCAAGAGAGCTGTTTTTAACAAAGATTGCGATACTACATTTACGTCATATGTAGCGAAGGGGTTATGGTTACACACGCCCAAATCTTGTTGATATAAATTATATTACTATTGCACTGTCGACTGCCGTCAGTCCAGCTCAGTATTGTCGTTGGCTATTCCCACTCACCAGTAATAGTCCCACTCACCAGTAATGGAGAAAAGCCTGATCTTTACCAAAAAAAACCAAAACAAACAAAAACCCACATTATCAATATTAATAAAACGCTTCAGCCAAAGTTGTGTCACAGATTTCTTGAGAACTACGGAACGTAAAAACATGTAGTTTTCACCTAAATTCGTAGAAAAATACACAAAAGGTAACTATACACATCAGTCCTCTTTATTTTTTTAACCCTTTTTTAGAATGTGTATAGCAACGAAATACAATCTCCGATAGATCTTTTCAATCCGCCCGATTCGCCAATCGTCCAACTTTTTCACGGAGTCTAATGCATTCGTCTATGAGGCCTTTCGGTGCGCTAGGTATTCTTTCGCCGCTGGTGCGTTGCCTGCCTGCCCATTTGTAAAACGGGGAGTTAGTCTTGTTATATGTATTTAATAGCCCATGACAAGTAAAGTTTTTTGCTGTGTCTCTTCGTTTGAACCACCCCCCATGAAAAGCCAGTTGAGGCTTCAGGTTATTTCAAGAGAACAGGGGGTTAGCTCACTGGCAGCCCCTATCTTTTCAAACCTCTGACCCAAAATAGTACTGCCTTAATTTCACCTAAACCGGCCAGAGAAGTTGCAAACGCATTGGAACAGGCCACAGCCAAAATCACTGGGCCCCTGAGAGGGAGAAAAAAAAATGATGTGATAAATAGATCACCCTTACTAGCAAGTCCAACTCAAGTTATTTCAAAATGAATACCTGTGTGTAACCTTCAAAATGGAAGGCAATCTTCTTGCATTGGTGCTCGTAAGTCCTTGCCCCGGGGCCCTGAAGCTGGTAGTGCTCCCGGCATTGCGGCTTCTACGGGTGAGCTAGTTAAGGTCTCCAAAGAGCGTGATTATTCTTCACTGATAAAATAAGATAAGATAAGATAAGATACGTTACGTTTTTTTTACTTCTTCATAGGAAAGTTGTTCAGAAAGTGCAACACACAATACGATTATCACGTAAAATTCACACACGCCGGCACGCGCGCGCGCGCGCGCACACACACACACACACACACACACACACACACACACACACACACACACACACTAACTCACATACACAAAAGGGATAATAATAATTATGAGGTTTTTACTTGACCAAAATCACGTACACTTTCTTCTCTAGATGGGCCAGTTGTCTGTTGTCGGACTATCACTCAGTGATGTAATGAACAGTCGCACGTCTCAGTGCGTGTCTATCGCGTGCCGATTCTTACCGTGCACACGTACGGCGTGCTGTGGCTTTGCACTCTGCTTACTAGAGTCTACACGTACGATAATCCCTAAAGAGCAACTGCCCTAAGGCACAGCCAAAAAAAAAATATAATGTAAGTTTACTTGTACCCGCAAATAGGTAGGAGGAGAAGGAGGAGGGAGAAAATGGAGGAAGAGGAGGAAGAAGAAGAAGAAGAAGAAGAAGAAGAAGAAGAGGAGAAAAAGATGAAAAAGAAGAAGAAGAAGGAGGAGAAGGAGGCGATAATATGTTGTAAGTTGCAAATAGGGAGGAGCACTTTGTTATTATATTTAGAAATTTACAAATAATGCGCTTATCTCGTGTCAAGACTGATGCTCGCTTATGCGACTTCACACTATTATTACCCTAGGAGGCCTGATCACTCTAGGACTTACTCAGCTCCCTGGGGAGCATACAGTTACGCCGCGCTGCCATTTACAGGCGCTGATCACTAGCACTCTTGCAATGTCTTTCACTGTCTATAGCCAGATATCAATTTTACAGATGGATGAACTGAGGAAAATGTGAATGAAATGCTTTCTCAAGGCACTTACAACATGACCGTGGTCGGGAATCGAACCCACGACCTTTAGATCTTGAGTCCAAACGGTTTGGTCATACTGCTCCACATTTATTATATGCACTTATACTCTTCCCGTGTCCTTTTATATGCATCTGAAAATTATATCATTGCACAAACGATTGGACTTCACAAGAAGACACTCTGAAACCTCGCAAACTGTTTTGCTCGAATGCCAGTTGTTTATTCATTACGAACATATTTTTAATGGTAGACTATTACTGACGAAATCGAAAACATGATTTGTTGGAAAAGATGGAACTGGTGCCCGGAACTCGAGTCAGTGAAGTGAGTATGTTTCAAAAGTCGAGAGACCAGAGTCTTGCTGAAAAAAATTTTAAAAAAAGGTTGTAGATATGATTACATTAAAAGCACCTAAAAAGCTGTTGTCCTTTTTAGAGAGAGGACTAGCGGCGTCGCAGACTTTTATTGCGGACTAACCAAGGTACATACATATAGGTAATGTGTCATCAAAACTTATCAGTGGCTTATGGTGGTCACATAAGTCAAATAAACGACTAAACCTTTAAATTCTGATTAGTATCGATATTTCAAGATAGGTAGCTCATATAATAATTAGGTATTTTCAGCTCCATCACGTGACTTAAGAAATCTTGCTCACACGTTGGTTTGTTTACATGCTCTGCTCATGTATGATTACTCGTCATTTATCAAAATATCCTAGCAATCCCTAGATCACGTGGTGTAACTGACCCGTCTGAAAATACCTCATTTGCACTGGCAACACTTAACCCTCTAGTGCCCACTGGTCCAGATTTGGCAACCCAACTTCAAGGGTCCAATATGGAGTGGTCCAAATATGGCACGGATGTTTCAGTGCCCAGAGGTCCAAATTTGACCCAAACTTTTTCACCTATTAAATATGGACATTGTTCACTATCAATGTTTTTATATGTATTTTGGGTGGCATTTGAAGTGTGTATGTGAATTTTCAGAATTTTCCCACCAGTATTTCTATGCCTGGGCACTAGAGGGTTAAAAAGAGTATAATATGTACAAAATTCAAAGTTAAGTCGTTTTTCAATCCTTAATGTGGCCCGTAAATCGTGCGATACTTTCTAACACCTATGACGTTACCGCCTCACCAGTGCTGATTAATAGCTTTTATATCTTTCATCATGAAAGGTTATTACAAATCCTAACGTATCACGCAACATAAAATCCATGATGCTCTGAAACCTCCTTCAAAAATTCAAACCTTTGGAGGAACAACCTGCGTCCCTTCCAACGGTTATATGACTGACACCTATTAATCCCAAATTAACCAGAGATTAGCTTTTTACGAGCAGCATTCACTTCATTTGCCAAGGTTATTTTTTCCCTCATGGCCACCACCAACCCTCCCTCCCCCCATCCCCATCTAAAAATATTGCATATTGTATTCGCAAGCGCGGAATTTTATAGGCGTCACTGTGTCTCAGAATCAGTTAATCCTAGGTTTAGCAATCTGAAGCGATTTTAAAGCCTATCTGCACAACTGTAATTAAAACAACAAAGGAAGATTACAGAAGGCGGGAAACTCATTGTTTGATGTAAAGACATGTTATTCATGGGCATATATTACTTTTACTTTTTAATCGCTGGCGTCATGACCCACTGTAAACAATGTGGGTAAACATATTTCTAGGTGCACAGCATTGTGCCCTTTCACATATTAAACACTGGCTTTAACAAATTAGCATATAAATAATAGCTTCCACCTTAAGCAATCAAGAAATTACTAGCCTAGTAAACCATTAGAGAATAATGAGTACAGACTTCCCTAAGTTCAAAGTTCTGAGTATAATTTTCAAATTACAGTATGCATCCATTCGTTTTACTAGTTATAAACGGTGTGCGTAAACATATTTCTAACTGTACAGCATTGTGCTGCTTTTCTCATCAAATACTGGTTCTAAGAAAATACCATTACATAATAGCTTCCACCTTCAGCAGTGTAGAAATTATTGGTCTTGTACACCTATAGACAACAAAGAGAAAAGGCTTCCTTAAATTCAAAGTTCCGTGTATAACTTTCAAGTTTTGGAATGTATTCCTTTGTTTTCCTTGTCACTGTCATTTTATGGTTGTCGAAAGTAGAAAATTACATGTAAGATATACCTGTTAAGGATGAAAGACAACAGAACCAAGAATCATTTCATCCCCTAATAGAGCCAGTTTCGCATAGACTATCATGCTTTTGTTGTCAAGAAATCACTTACTATTTTAGCTTTGATGAAGTCTTTCATTTTGAACCATATCATGGTTTCAAGTCTTTGTTTCATGTCTTTTCAATGCTCCCATCTATATAGAGCCTACAAAGTTTAGACTATAATTATAGTCTTACCCGGGCTTTTCATTTTAGGCACAGTGAAAATCTCATTAAAGAGCCGCTCAGTATTTCTGCCACCACACGTACCAAACACGATTGTTAACTGCAAACTAATTTGAACTTGATTCTTTCTTTATTCTAGTTTACTTGAGCTCTTATGCTGGTAAAGGTACAGAAAAAAGGATTGGAATTCAGGACTACGACCCTCGCTAGGATAGCCAAAGATATCGTGTCTGTATCATATCATCTAGTTATGGAGGAAGCAAATGATTTTGTCTTTAACAACTGGTTAGGTAAGAGCAAAAACATTACGTTGGTAAAGCTCCATATAACCAACGGGACTGGGTCCCATTCCTCCATCACTGATGTCTTTATCCAAATTGTGGATTGGATCTCTGTCTATTACTCGATAGTCCTCATTCTCGTTGGCTGCGTGACCAACCTGCTGTCTTTTGCCGTCTTCAGCAGGAAAGTATTTAAAGACAATTCCACATCCATATACCTTAGGTTCCTCTCCATCACGGACCTCGGTGCCATTCTCGTGGGCTATACACGCTTTTTCATTTACGAAGCTTTTGGTGTTGACGTTAAAAGCAACCCGGTTTTATGCAGGTTGAATTTGTTGCTGGGCGCCATATTTCTTTACAGCAGCAGCTGGGTGTTAGTGATAGTGACCACAGAATGAATGATGTCCATCGTGTGGCCGCATCGCGTGCATTTGTGGTGCCCCCAAGGGAGTGTTCGGCTGGTGCTGACCTTGGTCGTTACTGGGAATGGTCTTTTGACAATACCGCCCCAGCTTCTCACAAAGGATGTCAACATCTTTGTCCCTCTCACAAATATAACCACCGCAAGGCACTGTTTGCTGTACTCCGATGATCCTACGATAAGTATGGCCACCATCATGGTCGGTGTGCTTCACATGACGTTTCTGCCTTGCCTCATTATCATCGTGCTAAACGTCGTCATTGTTCGTGGCGTCGTCAAAAGCAGGAGACGAGTTCTGAGAAAGACGGGTAACACCACTAAGAAAACAGTTACAAGTACCCCTATGGCAATCACCACTGTTGACTGTGCGGCTAGAGGCATAGAAGATAGCAAGGATAAGAGTAAATCTTTTAGTGACTCCGAAATTGTAGCTGTGAGTAATCAAAGTCTCGCAGCTTGTGCCCCGAAACCGTCCACAGCCAGTCTCACAGAGTCAAAGTTCAAGGCCGGTCTCATGCGATCAAAGTTCAAGGCCAGTCTTCAAAAGCCAAAGGTCAGCCAGATCAACACCGGCTCCCGGAAAGAGACATCGCTTACAATCACTTTACTGGCTGTCAGCACGACTTTCGTTGTTTGCACCTTCCCAAATGCCGCCTATGGACAGGTTTTATATTTCATGAAAGATGGTGCTCTGAGACCGGAAGAGCTCGCCCTGGCTCATCTCTTCGACATTCTCATGTACACGAATAACTCCTTGAACTTTGCCCTTTACTGCATAACTGGGTCAAGGTTTCGAGCCGAGGTAAAGGTCTTACTGACAGAGCTACTTTGTATGGCAAGTAAACCGCTTCAAAAGAGAAATGCGTTCTAGAATGACTTTTACCCATTAAGAGGTCAAGGTTTCGAGTCGAGATGAAGGCCCTATTGAAAGAACTGCTTTGTGTGGCTGGTAAACTACAGCAAGAGACATTTTCTAGAATGACCCTTACGGCCAAACTGGGTCAAGGTTCCGAATCTAGGTGAAGGCCTTATTGAGAGAATTATATTTTTTGTCAGATAAACTGCGTCGAAAGAGAGAAGCTTTCTAAAATGACCTTTCTGGCATTAAGACGTCAAGGTTTTGAGCCAAGGTGAAGGCCTTCTTAGATAACTACTTTGTATGGCAGATAAACCGCTTTTTTTTTTCAATGGCCTTTCCGTCAAGGATTTCAGCCAAGATGAAGGCTTTACTGAGAAAATGTTTGTATGGTGTGTAAGTCCTGTCCGAACAGAGAAGTTCTGCAATGACCCTGCAAAACCAGGTCAAGGTTTCGAAAGGTGAAGTCCTTCCGTAGATAACTACTTTGTGCTAAAGGTAAACCGCGTTGAAAGAAAGACCTTTCCTGCAGTGACCTTTACGTCACTAAGGGATCAAGAATTCCAGCCAAGACGAAGGCTTTACTGAGAGATTATTTGTATGGTATTTAGGTCCCGTCCAAACAGAGAAGTTCTGCAGTAACCCTGCATAACCAGGTCAAGGTTTCGAGCTACGGCTGTTCTGAGAGATACTGTTTTTGCCACAGGTAAACGACATCCAAACAAACACAAATTAACGACTTTTTAAGGACCTTTGCGACATGAAGAGATCAAGTTCTATATGAGTAAATGCCTTGTAAAAAGAGGACAGAAATATCTGTCACAGGTACAAGGGGTGAAAAACAACACACAAACATCTTTGTTTTGTTGTGAAAAAAAATCAACCAAACCTTGTATGTTAAACGCTAACAGCAACGACTGTCATGATAATTGACCTTTCCGCACAGCTGAAAAAAAAACAACAAAACTTTCCGCTTGGTTAAACCAGGGCAACAGAAGCCCATTTTTAAAAAGTTTACTTTGCAGTTGTTTTCCGGTCACAGTGTTTATTTACCAACAACTATACGCACTACTCTGTCATTCACGCTTTCGAGTCCCACTTTCAGACCATGGCAAACACGGGACTGTTTATTCCGGCTGGGTGATTCGGACAGTGTGCTTGATTTCGCCGTAATGAGGTATTTTCAGACGGGTCAGTTGCACCACGTGATCCAGGGATTGCTAGGATATTTTGATAAGTGACGAGTAATCATACATGAGCAGAGCATGTGAGCAAAATTTCCTAGGTCACGTGATGGAGCTCAAAATACCTAATTTAATCCTTTCCCCAACCTCTTCTCTTTGTTAAACAATGACAAACGCTCACTCATTTACGGCGAAATCAAGTTCGTCCGATTCGGAAAGGTGATTTTCCCTATTTCGAAAGGTACATGTATAATACATAGCCTACTTACAAATGCGCAAAGTTCGTAAACAAACTCAAATTATGGACTACTATCTCAATACATTGCGTAACAGGTTTAATGAGGACTCGAGATAGAGAGAAAGAAAGCGCGCGCGCGCACACACACACATACACACACACACATACATACACACACACACACACACATACACACACTCACACACACATACACACACACACACAACCACACACACACAACCACACACACACACACACACACACTCACACACACATACACAGAGAGAGAGAGAGAGAGAGAGAGAGTGAGAGCAAGAGAAAGAGATCACAAGATAGAAAGAAGGATTAAAAAGAAGGCAAATCAGTTTGCTAACAGCATGAAGTCAAAATGACACATCTAATTCCTGCATTCCTTCCATTCTTCCACTCTGGATAAATGGCTTCCTTTCAGTTCAAAGATATAACCATCTTTCCTCTTCCAGGCTATTTTGGTATGACGTATCTTCAGAGATATCAAGAATAACATGCCTCTGTGGAGATTCCGGTTCTAATTTTAACCTGGCTCTGAAAAGTGCAGCTGCTAAAATTACTGTATCATTTAATTTTGTTTGGGGTCCTGCGCACCTTGATGAAAGATTTCGTCTGTGTTGATTTTTAAGACCGCAGTGCACAAAATTAGATCATATGAAAATATTGAGCTGAATTTGAGAACATCGTGGAAGTTCGTCAACGAGATTAGTCAGTTACGGTGGTAAACATTTTGTGAAGAACAGTTCTGTGAAAATTGAATAGGGAAGGGAAGGGAAGCAGAAGAAGAAGAGAAGAGAGAGAGAAAGAAAGAAAGAAAGAGAAAGTGAGACAGAAAGAGACGGAGAAAGAGAGAGTGAAAGACTTAGAAAGAGAGAGAGAGTGAAGAAGAGAATAATGAATGTGGGAGTAGCGAGAGAGAGAGAAAGAAAAAGAGAAAGAGAGACAGAGACAGAGAGACAGAGAGAGAGAGAGACAGAGAGAGACAGAGAAAAGAACTTTGGCACAATATAATAAAAGAGCAGAAAAATATCCATAAGTGGAAATAAAAAAAAAAAAACAACGACATACACACACATCTCCACACTTATTTGTCAGCAATCAGATAGAACCACCACCTCCTCTCCCCCTCCTCTTCCATCCACCACACACACCTTTTCCATATCACATCAACGAGTGTTCCCACAGACACCTACTTCCATAATTTATTGCGTTTGAAACTTAAATTCGACACCTGTTTCCGCAGCCCACCGATAGGGCCTATAGAAAGCTTATTTTGAACGTCACGTGTTTATTTTTTAACGTATAAACAAAGTGAACACTCAGCCCCGCCACAATCCTTGCTCTCAGGCTAGGCCAGTCCACTGGTTGGTTCACCGAGTTCTGTATTGAATATTTTGCAAGCCACAACAATAAACAAATGCACCTCACGCATATTTGCCCTCTTTCGCATCCCGTGGAAAGCTCTGAAAGAAGACAGTTGAAGGACTTTTCTCCTCTTTATTATTTTTTTCTCTCTTTTACTTCTCTGGGTTTTTCTTTTTTATCTTTCTGTATATTATATATATTATGTATACTGTGTGTTGCTTGTGTTGTTGTTGCTAGTGTTGTTGTAAAAAGTGTAATTCTTAAAGTTCATTAATGTGAGTGTGAAGTTGAGAGAGAGAGAGAGAGAGAGAGAGAGAGAGAGAGA
>JAWQUT010000196.1:567654-578311 GCA_033807755.1 Ellobium chinense | reverse complement strand
ATATATATATGTGTGTGTGTGTGTGTGTGTGTGTGTGTGTGTGTGTGTATGTGTGTGTGTGTATCTGTGTGTGTGTGTGTGTATGGTCAGAACTCCGTCTATATCTCTAGAAACAGTCTGAGCCTAGGCAGATTCGAGGGACAACACATACCTTAACCTCTACGAACTTCTGTGTGCACCGAATTACACCCTTGTCTATCTTTCTTATAATAGCACTTAAATTCGTATAATAATATCAATGAATCCAGAGACAACAGTAGAGCAGTTCCAATCCAAAAGACCTTGTCATGCGCTTAATGGAAATAATTATATTAACATAAAAAATCGAGACATGAAAGAACTTACACCAAATTCATAACATTGTCATAGGTATAATATCTTTAAAAGCATAGCAGTGCAATTTTAAGCTCATGAAGTCATCATAATTTCTTAACAAGCATCGATATCTGAATAAACTTGAGAAAGCAGACACTACCACTGATAATTGCATGAAAACGCGTAGAAGCAAACACGAGACATTAACGGCAGCAGTCTACGGTGGATTACAGAGCATGGGCCAGATTATGAACGTAAAATACGTGCAATTAAAAGGAACAATAAAATAACGTGAAAATGTAATTTGACACAATGCATAGATCTAGCTGTACAAATTCGGAGATCATATCTATACAAGAATTTCCTCTCCGTCACTCACTCATTGGCACAAAAATCTTCAAACCGAGACCGTACTGGTCAGCTGAAATAATCGGATAGCATTTCTGAATTTCTGACATATCATAGTCCAGGGGCTGAGACCAGCCCTTGTAGCATTTCAAAAAACCTGACTTCCACACATAGAGGAGGCAATTTCCTTTGTCATGTGGGTGCGTCAAGGAAAAACAAAATTCCGATGCTGTGAAGGTGTAGAATCTCGTGCGCAACTTTGCCAATTCCATTTTTGTAGTGTACTTTTAGAGACACCACACTGCAATGCAGGGTTCCCAGGTAAATTAAATTTTGCACATCTGCATACTAGATGCAGAAACCACAAAAATGTAATATGCGGGATTGTCAAATAAGGTTGATGGACTGATTGACCTGTCAATATTCGTCCAGTATACCCAGAAGGCCACGCTAATTTAAAGCAGGTGATATTAACTTGATGAAAATATGGATCATGCCTGGCATCTTGATTTCAGCCCAAAAGGATTTAAAGTACGGGATCTTTTTAATGCGGAATCCGTAGATGTTTTGTATGCTTAGTAATAAAAGTATAATAAACCAATAGAAATTGCTCACATAATATTTCTTAAGTCGATGATTCAGACAGGTATTTCTATCATTCGCCATAGTACAGGTACAAAGATTAAGAGGTAAGCACTTCTACTATTCATTGTGGCACTAGTATATAAGGCTGCAGGAGATAGGAAATATATACTGGTTAGATTTACTGTGGTCTCACTAGCATCCAGAAGTAGATGCGTCCACAATTCGACTGATCAACAGAGCGGGCAATAGCAGACACTTCACAGTCTTCACTGTTTCCAAACGAAAGAGAGCTGCAGAGCATTCATTTGTAGAACTTTACAAGTAAGCAAAACAGCATAGTGTTTAGCAGCATTCTTCCGCAGACCCTGTGACTAGACAGTCCACTGTTCAGAGCTGCACATCAGTCAGTAGTAGATGTTTGAAGCCCAAGACACACCCGAGAAAGTATCTTCATCTCTTTGTCTTCCTCTGATTTCTATGAATTTGACAATACTGCAAGCTCAGGCCAGTCCTATGGCGCAGTCTGGGTCCGTGCTTAGGACGTTTTTGCAGGTCTTATATAGTTGCTTTTGTAACAGGGCTTATCAAGCTAGATCCCCATCCTCTGTCTGGGATAGTTGCGACAATCTTTGAAAAGTCTCGAAAGCTGGAGCACTCACTTAGTATGCACTTCTTTACTGGACTTTTACTAGAGCATAGAGAACTGCAGAGATTTCAGCAGTAGGCATCTTTCACATTCACCATGACAAGAGTGTAGTGAGCAACAGTTGTAGATCAGAGCATTCACTAGGCATTATGTCCAAGACTTGCTGTAAACGAAGTCTCAAAAGTCTTCACCAGCACAAACTTCTGAAGCAAATCGTTTTTCGTGCTGCAGCTGCTCTTGTAGAAAAGCCTGACGCATATGAAGAGATTATGATCTAATGTGCATGCCATGCCCAGAGAAAGTCAAAGTCATCGATCCCAATCCGATAGAATTGGCTGATTGTTAACCTATGACTAACACTGGTCATAGACCACGCTCACTTTTTTTGATGTATGTATGGTCGCTTGCCTATTGTAAGCCCTAACTCTAGAAGCTTAATTCCGTTTCATACTTTTACATTTCAGAGAAATATGCCTGGCTGTGATGGTCTGTTAAGTTGACCCTTTGAAGGCTGTTGCACATTTTACCATCGGAATCGAGGTTTGACCGTATAGTCACACTACTATTTGTCTTTATATTTTGTTTAAACCGAAAGTGAGCCTTGTTGAAGATGACAAATTAGAGATGTTCTATTGGCCACAAGCCAACTCCAGAAACCGCTGCCCAATTTTCAATCCATCTCCCTTGCTTTGAATTATTGGCTGCTAAGGATGTTGGTTGTTAACGTTTATCTTCAAACCAAAGTCGTCACTTTATTTTTGGACAGATGACGCCTTACACATGCTGATATTAAAGATAGCCACCCCATCCCCACCGTTTACAAGGTATTTGAGAACTTGGGCTTTAATGTTGTCATCTATAAACTTCACATTCCACTGCACTTATCCAAGTAAGTGCAGAGTTTGAGTGTCATAATGATGAAATTTACGAAAGAAGCCGTAGAGGTGTGTCAACTGCGTCATATGAATCACACATAATTGATGCCGAGCTAAAATACCAGATTATTCCTTTGCCATAGGAAGATGAATAGTAGCAAACTTTCTAAGATGTTATACGTAATGATAAGTAAAGAAATATACAAAGCTAGATCTAGATGTAATACTGCAAGAAAGCATCTTCGAAGAATAATCCCAAGCATTGTTACCGCTACCTCAGAACTGAATATATAGAGAGAGACACACACACACAAAGCAACCGAATTCATGATATAATTTAGTTAAATGATGAATCTAATAAATCTTTTCCTCTAGGGAAGAAAATTGATAGATGAAAAAGTGACAATAATAATGCAGGTGTCCTTTCATTCCTTTAAACTTTGATATCGGCACTAATAATACATGGATCACAAAGCCATCTTTCCTTTCATTTTCAAGCTTTCACAAGAAATACCGTATAGGTTAACTGGTGATTGGGAACGCTCCCTGTAATTTATTTCAGAGTTTTTGAACTTCAGTTGTGCAGAACAATCTTTATGTTTAATTAGTAGATAGCTAGATGTAATGCAGAGCAAAATATCATGGTTACAGGAGAGTGTATTTCTGAGTTCTTGGTGATGTATAATAATGATCTATTATATAATTAGAGCTTGTATTTGACCAAAAAACGCCACGACAGTCATTGAGTAGTCATCGATTACTTCAATATTTCATATGTTTCTTTAGAAGATGCATTCAGTTTAAAAATGTATTTACTTAAAATAAAGCTTCATAGCTTACAGATACTGCTTCATAAAAAGTCCTTCATAAGAAATTCCATCATATGTTTTTTTTCAGCTTTAGATTGAAATCCTACGTTAATGGGTTTCACAATGAATTCGACAGAACCTACATTATTACTGTATGCAATACAATAGCTGAAAAGACAGGCAAAAATATTTGTAATTTTATGACCCTTTAGTGGTCAGATGAGAGAAGTTAAAGACTGAAATATTGAAATACCTATCAAACTTTTACGAGTATAGTTTATTAAATGTCCTGTAAACTGCAAGCCAGTAAAAATAAGTGAAAGTAATAAGAAATGATCAGTGGTGAAAAATTTCAGAAAGTGCACGAGCCAATGGTTGCCTGCAGGAATTCAAAGTCAATGTATGTACACTATAATTACGTAAAACTCATTCGAACAGCATCAAAACTGGTAGAAATAAGCATTAAGAGATGAAAGAAGAAAAGAAAAGGAAAGGAAAGGAAAGGAAAGGAAAGGAAAGGTTGAAGATAATCATCTTCATTCTTTCCTTTCCTTTTCTTCTTTTTACCTGGCTGTCAATTATTCCAGTTAGTTTACACATTTTGCCCTGCCGACTTCGCAATAAAGTATTAGTACCTCTCTCCTCTTGGTTTATTACAACCGGTTTTAGTGTAGTCCAATTGATTTTTATATATACACATATATATCTCAAACATTTACGAGTGTTCAGTTTGTGTGGAAACACAACACCCCTCTAGCGTGTCGGTTATCACATTCTTCTTTCGATCCTGGGGGTAGGGAGGAGGAGGAGGAGGTAAATCTTTTTTTTTTTTTTTTAAATTGAGAAAGACGTTTCAAGATATTTCGACACTGAATGAAGCTATTCAAAATGCAGTAAAGAATGTCCTTTGCAAGACAGTCGTATAAAGTTCCAGACCTCAAGTGTACAAATAATNATCCCCCCCCCCCCCCAAAAAAAAAAAAAACAAAACAACAAAACAAAACAAAAACACTTATGTAGTGGACTCTACGTTTGAAAGGGTTAGATTCATTCACCAACTTTATGGGAATTGAGAACCTATTGAGTTTTCATTGCTTCAGTCTCATGAAACATCTTCCCATTAAAACTTATTGATGTATTCAGTGGTTCAGGAAGTTGATCAGATGTAAAGCATTTTATTTTTCATGTACTTAAAAGAATCTTCCGGGTTTTCCTTCACGCGAATTCTGACATTTTTAATGCCAGATAATTTCTTCCTGAACCAACGTTATTAATGCGGCGCACTAGAAACTTGAACAGTCTAGTCAGTGCGTGTTTTCTAAAATTAAAGTTCTGAATTAGATAATAAAATCTTTTCTGCACTTGGGACGGATTCGTAATAAAAATCATTTAGATTTGTAAAAAGCTCAATATTTTATTTGACAGTGAGGGTAATTTCTTGCATGACATTACTAAACACAAACTCAAGAAGAGGGTAATAGTAAAGCGGTGATAGTAACATAGCAAACGAACCTTGCCCGGAGAAATGAAACGATGGACCTAAACGGTATACCTTCTTTCAATGCATGTCTATTAAAACGATGCCAACTGGTCTATCAGATCTACTAAAACTAAAACGTTTAGGAAAAATTATGCAATCTCCAAAAATACACAGAATATAAGATATAAATTAAATGAGGTGTATTCAGCGAATCCCCATGGTTATGTACCGAGGGTAATACTTCTCCATCACTAATGCTCCATTTTGAACTTTGGCGTGCGCTTCCATGTGAAATCCAAAGAGAGCTGCAGCAGAATTGCAGACCAAGGCGTGTTCAAAGCTGAACTGATTAAGCAAAAAAAAAAAAGGACTTTAGGTCAGTTTGCCTTGAAAATGTCTTGGTGTGCAGCTCTTTCTGAATCTGACATGAAAGATGGCACTCCAAAGTGCAAAACGATGTATGAGTTATGGTGCTGTATTACCCAGCTCACGTGATCAAAACGGTCCATGTAAGGAAGCACTGCATAGATATGACTGAATGGACAGTTTGTTTTATGAAAATAAGATTTTAATTCTCTTGTATAGCCAGGTGAGGAAGCTTCTCTACTATCTAGTGAAACTCAGCCACAATACGTTACGTAACCGAACTCTGAACATTTCATTTTGTTTCCTGGGCATTATGAATACCGAGACTCCATTTTCACCAACGTCAGACTACCACATCCAGAAGACTTCTGAATCACCAACATTTGTTGACAATCACTCTTACGCTGTCGACCTTTTTGTTGATGCCGTCAACTGGCTCTCCATCTACTACTCATCCATGCTGATCGTCACTGGCTGTGTGTGCAATCCCCTTGCGTTTATTGTCTACAGCAGACGGATTTTCAGAAACACCTCCACGTCCATCTACCTGCGGTTTTTGTCGGTGGTGGATCTAGGAGCCATTCTCACCGCCTTTACGACCTTCTTCGTCAATCGAGCTTTTGGCGTGGACATAAGAAATACCACCATCTCCTGCCCGATCGTCCTCTTTGCCACGGGTTTATTTGTGTTCGGCAGCAGCTGGACTTTGGTCATTGTGACGACGGAGCGACTCATCTCCATCGTGTGGCCACATCATGTGCATGACTGGTGCTCACGGCGGACGGTGAAGGTCGTTATCGTTGCAGTCATTATCATCAGCAGTGGCCTCAGGTTGCCCTTTTGCCTGTTAGCAACAGATGTAACGAGCCTCAACCCTTTAACAAACACGACATCTACACGCCATTGCATGTTTTCTTTTGAAAGTGAAGAGTACTTGAAGCTACTGGCCATGGTCAGTGTAACCCATACCACTTTTCTACCGATTCTAATCTTGAGTATATTCAATATCTTTATTGTGCGTGGTGTCATTCAGAGCAGAAAACGGGTCGTTAAAGCTAGCATGGTGAAACCCCAAAAGAAAAAGGTTCCAAGTACGCCATCATGGCAAAACAAATGTATCAATGAAGCAAGCTCGTACGTTGCTGACGATGAAGATTCCTTGGGTCCGTCAGAAAATTTTAATGGGGCTCACCTCACAGAGACGAAAACAAAAGATCGTGGGACCACTGCAAAAATCAGTGGCGGCTCCCGAAGAGAGATCTCTCTCACCATAACGCTTTTGGTAGTGACCACTACCTTCGTCTTCTGTAATTTGCCCAACGCTGTCTATGGAACAGCTGTGGATCGCAAAAGTCTAGGAAGAGCTGGGGTTGCGCTGGGTGACCTGCTCGACATTCTCATGTTCACTAACAACTCTATTAACTTTGCACTTTATTGTATAACAGGGTCAAGGTTCCGAGCGGAGGTCAAGGTCGTCTTTAGAGAATGTTTTACATGGAAGCCGAGAAAAGACTGACGCTTTCACTCACACACTGGCTCAAAACTGGCTTGGACCCATGTTTTACATCATTTTTTTAGTCATTATTTTCAGTCCCGATTTTGTGTGGCGGATTGGATCGTCTTATACAGCTGGTCGACTTATTCACACGTAAGTCATCTACTGACTGAAGTTCATTTTTTTAAATTTATAGTTCAGATTTTGGACTGGGCATAATGAAGATACTTGTTTTTTCAGTATTCTTCCTTCATTGGCGAGAACATCCACTGGTTTGTGAACCCGATAAGCCAAGACAAGTATTGCAAAGATAATCCTGTTTTGACTAGTGAACACGGTTAAAGAGATCTGAAGGTCGAAACTGGAGAGAATATTCATTTGTCTCTGACCTTTGACCTTTCTCGTCAAGAAGCTGAGAAAGATACTACATGATCTGGCAAGCTGAGGGACAATCACGTAAAGCTCCATGATCGAGCATTAGCTAGAATACGAGACTTCTAAACCTTATTAGTATGATCTTCTTGTAAGCTCCACATGTCACTTTACAATTCAATACCGTGTCAACGGAACATTCTTAGCCTGGGGAAAACCGAGTGTGACATGGATATGAGAAAAATCAATATTTAGTTTAAAGACTTGTCACACCTAGCTCCAGATATCAGCCAATGCTGACAGGTTAAAGATGAATCATTCCAAGATACGAGCGTATTTGCCCTCATAAATGGGAAATGACAGTTAGATATTATAAATAATGAGCATGAAATAAAAAGTATCTGTTTTAAGGTTATATTGATGTTAGCTTAAAGAGAAATGAATGAAATTCAATGCATGTTTAAAGGTATAAAAATGTAGCCATTTTAAAATTGATTTGCGGATGTACATTATGAAGACTGAATTGAAAGTTATGTCATTTTCATGTTATAAAAGTTCCTAGTGTTACACATGACAAATCAACGAGCTGATTCATTCAATTTATCATTGGAAAGCTTTGCGCATTAACGAGGGGATCTTTTGCAATTGTTTGAATTACTTTAGTGCATCGGTGGTAAATGCACCATAAGTAACGCTCAACATGCAGAGTTAATGTAATTCTCATGGTGGTTATTCTCAAGTTCTTAAATATGGGGAAAATAAGCCTTTCAGGTTACACTGAGGATAATGGTCTCTTTCATGTCAGGTGCACAGATACTAAAGAAGGTCCCTTGTAAAAAAACAAAACACTTTTCAATGTGTAATAGTGGCAACTTATCACGACAAACCAGGGGTTTGACCAGGGCTCGTCTGTTTGATTCCTGCGACGTCGCAAAAGGGACCGTCATTGTACTCTGTGGGCTGCCTTCAGCAAAGGAGGTAGCAGGGGTACGATTTTGGCTGATGCACTCCAGTCATACCTACTAGAGGTTTATTAGAAATGTCAAGAGTTTGGGACCATCGGAAGAGAAAGTTTGGCAATCTGGCGACAACTATCCACCGTGGCAAATTTATTAGTAGGACGTTTTATCAGCGGCCTTTATCGTCGAAGGAGGATGTGTGGCAAGAATCAGCGATTTTGTTTGCTAATGAATGAGGCAAAGATAATTAAAAGAATAGCAAACAGGCCTCATTATAGTGTATTATTTTTTGTCTCTTCCGCATTAGTCGCAGCCATCTTGGCTTGTCTTGATACTTTCTTTTCTATGAACGCTGCAGGGACGAACAAACACAGCCCAGCTTTTTGGAATTGCCCATAATATAGACAGTAACCCCCTGATATCCTCGTGATTATGCGTATGTAACATACTGCAGAGGGGTAAATGACACAGCATTATAATCAGGAATAGTCTGTGTGAAGAGTGAACATTTTCCTTCGTTGCGACAATAAATTTGAGGAATGCCACTGTGAAACTAGTGGCCGAAGGACAAAAGGGTTTGAGCNAGTTCATTTTTTTAAATTTATAGTTCAGATTTTGGACTGGGCATAATGAAGATACTTGTTTTTTCAGTATTCTTCCTTCATTGGCGAGAACATCCACTGGTTTGTGAACCCGATAAGCCAAGACAAGTATTGCAAAGATAATACTGTTTTGACTAGTGAACACGGTTAAAGAGATTAGAAGGCCGAAACTGGATAGAATATTCATTTGTCTCTGACCTGTTACCTTTCCCGTCAAGAAGCTGAGAAAGATACTACATGATCTGGCAAGCTGAGGGACAATCAAGTAAAGCTCCATGATCGAGCATTAGCTAGAATACGAGACTTCTAAACCTTATTAGTATGATCTTCTTGTAAGCTCCACATGTCACTTTACAATTCAATACCGTGTCAACGGAACATTCTTAGCCTGGGGAAAACAGAGTGTGACATGGATATGAGAAAAATCTATATTTAGTTTAAAGACTTGTCACAGCTAGCTCCAGATATCAGCCAATGCTGACAGGTTAAATGTGAGCAGTCGGGAAGTGTGTTATGGTCACGGGTGAACACTATTTTCGCACGTGGAAGGTAGGGACCGATTCAGGCAGTAGGTATTTAAGAATTAAATTGCTGTGAAGTTAGTGTCCCTGTACTGTAGTGGTAACACGTTCAGTCTTGCAAGCTGAGAGAATCTGGTTCGATCCCCGGCAGGGACAGAAATTTTCTAGTGTAGGCTTTTTCGGCCCTTCTTCTCAGAATTGATCATTCACAGTAATTTGGTAAAATCCCTGGTGACACCCTTCCTTAAAATAATATATGTAACATCTGAAAAATTATCTCACTCAGCTCACCTTCCTCCCCCTTAAAGATAAGAGAAAGAATACTATACTGATATGCCTTTCCACCCGGTTACACTTGGCGACGTCGGCAGGATGTCTCAATAGGGCCTTGGGGATGCAGTAACGAGAGTAGAGGGTTCTCTTACCCATAGGAGAAAGAATACTATACTATACGTATTGCCTTTCCACCCGGTTACATAAAGATGAATCATTCCAAGATATTTGCCCTCATAAATGGGAAATGACAGTTAGATATTATAAATAATGAGCATGAAATAAAAAGTATCTGTTTTAAGGTTATATTGATGTTAGCTTAAAGAGAAATGAATGAAATTCAATACACGTTTAAACGTGTAAAAAATGTAGCCATTTTAAAATTGATTTGCGGATGTACATTATGAAGACTGAATTAAAATTTATGTCATTTTCATGTTATAAAAGTTGCCAGTGTTACACATGACACAGCATTATAATCAGGAATAGTCTGTGTGAAGAGTGAACATTTTTCCTTCGATGCGACAAGAAATTTGTGAAATGCCACTGTAAAACTAGAGGTCGACGGATAAAAGGGTTTGAGCCTTCAGTGTGGTAGTGTACAAAACAGTGTGTACCATGAATCAATGTGACATCAGTGTTCAATGTGACGTCAATAACACTTTGATTCACAGAACGTCTGGATTTTGCAAGTTGGACGAAGGACTTGACTCTCTCTCTCTCTCTCTCTCTCTCTCTCTCTCTCTCTCTCTCTCTCTCTCTCTCTCTCTCTCTCTCTCTCTCTCTGGAATAACGGCGTCGTGTCGTTCACAGCACACGGTGAAAAGTCGTTCTGTCAGGATGGTATAATGCAATTAAGTAATCTGCTAAATGCAGCAAGTTTATACTTACAGGGTGGTCATGTGGCTTGTGGGTCGTTCTCACAATCTGAAGACTGAAGTGTTATGGGTTCGGCTCTTATAGCTAGCACGAATTGTTGCCAGGTGTAAATGGCTTCAGAGCTGTGGAGAA
>JAWQUT010000196.1:538374-566544 GCA_033807755.1 Ellobium chinense | reverse complement strand
TGTGTGTGTGTGTGTGGGTGGGTGGATGGGTGGGTGAGAGAGAGAGAGTATGTCTTTGTGTATGTGTGTGTGTATGTCTGTCTGTCTGTCTGTTTGTCTGTGTGTATGTGTGTGTGTCTATCTGTCTTCGTTACCTATCCGAATGTCTGTCGCTACTCATCTGCCTGTCTTTCTACCTCCTAACTGACTGCCTGCCTATTTGTCTCTTTTTGAGCAGCCTTTCAGTTTGCCCGTGAATATATCTGTTAGTCAGCCTGTCTGTCCATCTATCTTCATATATCTAAAACAACAACAAATACTGATATCCTTAATGGTAAAAACTACAGTTCTTTCCCAAACTTTTGCCAGCCAGAAGAATCAGCCTGTTTCATACCCAGCCAGAAGAATCAGCCTGTCTCATACCCAGCCAGAGGAATCAGCCTGTCTCATACCCAGCCAGAAGAATCAGCCTGTCTCATACCCAGCCAGAAGAATCAGCCTGTCTCATACCCAGCCAGAGCTGTCAGAATCTTGTCCTCCGTGGTTCACACTCAGATGTCATTGGCGTTGTCCCTCTTTCTCCTTCCCAGTTTCCCTATTTGGAATTCATGTCAACAGCGTATCTTCTGTTTTTGATCGTATCATCTATATCCAGCATTTTTTTTTTGTGTGTTTTGTTTTAAACCCCAAACTCGATCAATGAAAAGAATGGGGTTATAACGGCATCAAAACAATCAGTATAGCATCACGTCACAAAAGCGCTGTCAGTAGTGGAGGCGTTTTCATGAAACTGATTTATAAATATGCTCATTTGGAGTTGTGAACAAGGATTTTTATCTTATGACTGATTACAGCAGATTAGTGCATGTGAAAGTTGAAGTCCAAACTCTGTTTTCGATTATTTGAAAAAACTATGTCAATTCATATTAATCTTTCACACTAACACCTGTTGTGCAAAACTCTATCCCAATTAGGTGTATTTTTTACAAAAAAACCCTAATTCCTTAATTGTTTGTTTCTGTGGATATCCTCACCTGTGATGAATAGGCAGCAAAGGAATATCACTTTAATTACAAAAGCTGTTTGGGTGACAGAGGTGACAGATTAAGCCTTTATGAATTACCTGAGAAATAAAACAATAAAAATTTTAGTGGGTGATATGTAAAACATTTGAAAAGTATCGAATGTGAGCAGCGATTTTGATTGAGTGCAGTTTTGACTGTTGTGATTGGGCTATAGAACTAGTTGATCGTCGTCTCCAAACCCTGCCTTTTTTGAGTGCGAATGTGACCAGCATAATAACACTATAATAAACCATTGTTCTCCAAGTGCACTACCTCATAACAGAAGGAATGACCAAGATCAATGAAAGCAACGCGGATTATGAAGAGAAGGTATAAAAACAAAACTGATGTATGACACACGTGCCAGCCAATGAAATTGAATGCTCCAACTCGCACCATCCTGTCAGATTTCTCGATAAGTTTCCTTTTGATTTTGATTGTCACATATAAATTGTGTTTCCGATAAACCTGACAAAGAGACGGGTGTATACACGTCCATGAAAATGAATGTATCATAAAGTCGAAGAGGTCAAACAGGTTCTTCGAAAAAACTAAAATGAACAAGATTTATTGAAAAAACAAATTAAAACCTAAATCACAAAGCGGTATGTGGGCACACATTTACAAACGATAAATGACAGGACGATTAAACACCAAACAAATGCTCTTCAATTAATACATCAAGAAATCATTCAACCAATCAGCCAGCAGTCAATCGATCAATTGATTAATCAATCAATCAGTCCACTCTTTTCAAATCTAACAATACATTGTCTCCTACTTCCTGGTTTCCCCTGTGTATTCTCAGTTCCAAAAGCGCGTGTGCCAATGCAGGAAAAAGATACATTGTCTTCTCGACGCATAAGAATACTCACCACATGATTTAACACACAGATACTGGAGTAGCAATGTTCAGAGACACAGAAACCCATAGCGGACATCTACATTGTTTATTGCCATTGAAAACCGTGGAACTGAGTTTTATCCAAAAAAAAAAGGTCATAAGACTAGATCTATTTTTCAAGGCTGATGTAGAAAACTTACAGCGAAAGAAAAAAATCACATATTTCACACGGCTTCATAGACTGTCCAGTGCCAGATGCCCTTTGTACATGAAATCTACTATCACGGACGTGAATGTAGATATGGTTATTTGTAGAGGTTTAAGTGCACCATCTACTTAAAGACAGAATCATGTAGCTGCTCATAGATTTATGTTGTAACAAAGACGTCAGCGTTTAATTATCTAAATTTTTTTTTCGATGTCCATGACGTGAACATAGACCATGTACAATATTATTACATACGGTACTACTAAAGTTAAAATACCACATCGCTTTGACTTTGTAGTTCAGGTAGACAACAATGGTACATTACTTAAAACATGAGAGGTTTCTCAGGTCTGAAATTATACAGTAATTTCGATCTAAGACTTTCCTCTTGTTTTTCCTTGATCTCTGTTGTTACAAAAAAAAAAAACCCAACCCAGTCGTTATTTCGAAGCACACCAAGAAAGACGAGGTCTTTCATAATACAATAGCAGTGGGAAAACTCTAATTTGCCTCACTCACTGCCAAATGTAAGTAAAAAGTGGAACTGTCTTTAATTATCTTCCATTTTGGAGCACATTTAACTACGAAATGAAGGTAACGAGTATTTAAAATATATGTAAACATAAATTCTATGGCCAATCTGGATGCAGAGCGACAGTATTTAGTCATTAGATAATTATGTGAGACGAAATGGTATCATTTAGATGCTGTATTGACTTACCTTGCCGATGATCTACTATAGAATGTTTGTTACAGAAACTGTACACTAGTGTAAGGCAAACAATAGCAACACCGCAACGGGGAAGCCATGACATTTTAAGACGTTAAGACATTTTGGCCATCGCCTAAAATATATATATATATAAAAATGAATGTACCCAGTTTTATAACAAAAGGGCATTCAATAACAACATCGCACAAGTTTGGGTGCATGAGAATTTCCTCATCGGAGTTCAGTTCACATCAGTACTCTTTTACATAAGGTAATAGTGATTCTGGTGAACATTGCAGAAATCATTTGAATCTAAATCTTTTCAGTTTCTGATTTCCTGCATGCGATGGCTGATGTAACTCTAAAACAGACAACATCAGCGACGGACTTCAAAGAGAGCGAAATTTCGTCTACAGTGTCACCTGACTTTGAAGTGGCCTCCAATGCCCTTGATCTTTTTGTCAAAGCTGTTAGCTGGCTCTCCGTTTACTACTCATTTGTGTTGATCGTCTCTGGTTGTGTGTGCAATCCCCTGTCATTCGTCATCTACAGTAGACGTTCTTTCCGGAACAGTTCCACGTCGATTTACCTCAGGTTCTTGTCGGTGGTGGATCTGGGTGCGATTCTCACAGCTTTTATTAGATTCTTCATTAAGAGAGCGTTTAATTTGGACACAGAAACCAACATCATATCCTGCCAGATCTCCCAGTTCTTGGCCGATCTGTTTTTGTCCTGCAGCAGCTGGACATTGGTCATGGTGACCACAGAGAGAATGATGTCCATCGTATGGCCACATCGTGTGCAGATATATTGCTCACAAATAACGGTCAAGGTCGTTATAGTCGTGTTGATAGCGGTCAACAGTGCCTCCAGACTACCATATTTACCGTTGTTAGAAGATATTGAGATCTTTGATTCAGTGAGAAATACTTCACACACACTCCACTGCTCCCTTTCACCTCACAGTGAAGTGAATACTAAGATACTAGCAACAGCTGCTATAAGCCGTACATTTCTCTTGCCCATCGTTTTAGTGAGTACTTTTAACATCCTCATCCTACGGGGAGTTATAAAAAGTAGAAATCGTGTTCTGAAAGCTACAGCAACAAAAACTGAAAGAAAATCGGAACAAATGTTAAATTTAAACAGCGTTTCACCAAATTTTGCCTCGGACACCAACTTTCCTGCCACCGGGGATCAGCCTTCTTCGTCGTCGGTATTATCACCCCACGCTCGAAAAATCACGTCGAAAAGGAGCAAAGCAAATGCAAAAATCAGCGGCGGTTCACGAAGAGAGACTTCTCTCACCATAACTCTTCTGGTAGTGACTACCTCTTATGTCATCTGTAACCTTCCCAACGCCGCTTATGGACCAGTTCTTTTCTACAGGAAAAATAGTGGAGGTATAGGAAAAGCTGACGATGCATTGATCGATCTTTTGAGTATTATAATGTTTACAAACAATTCAATAAACTTTGCACTTTACTGTACAACGGGTTCACGGTTTCGTGCGGAAGTAAAAGTCTTCTTCAGGGAAGTATTTACGTGCAAGCTGTTGAAATAATAATGTCCTCATTTCGAATGTTCAAGACTGGCTTTGATTTGATCCTAACAATATCTGAAGAACGCATTTCCCCAGTTTTTATCTTGCATCCGTGAAGAAAACCCGCCTGCGTCGTGCAGGACATTAGCTTGTGCCAGCCATGTCTGGTGTTGCGAGAAAACGCAGTCTGAGTGTGCATTTATAAGCTGTTTTGAGTTAATCTGTGCGACTGTCTTCATATCTAGATGACATGACTCTCTTCAGACCTAGATGACATGGTCTCTAAGGTGAAAGAAAACTTCACGGGTGATCAACGACTGACCGACCATCTGGAATCAAAAATCTGTATCTCTTGCTTAGATGGTTAATCAGACCTGCTTTGAAGATGACTTAACTGCTGTTATAAAAATTAAGAGTAAAGAAACACACGCACACACACGCACGCACGCACGCACACACACACACACACACACACACACACACACACACACACACACACACACACACTTATACACACATGCACTCATACACACACATAGCACACATACACATACACACCCAGAGCACAGCACACACACACACACACACTCACACACACACGCATACACACACACACATATACAAACATGCACACAAACACACACATACACACACACATATAGTTGTGAGCTGTGGGAATAAGGTCACTGGCCTCTCACTATGACAGCGATTATTCCTCATACTGCTATGCTCAAGGCTCACGTACTAACGGGAAGAAAAGAAAAATGAACGTTTGACCTTAAATCGTCTCTTTTACCAAATCTCATATAACATCATGGTTGGTTTTTGTGTGTGTGTGTGTTTGTGTTCATGAATCTTAAAATGGAGTTGAAAAAAGGAGAACATCTATAACATCGTGACGGCAAAACTTTAAAATGAAGACTGCCTTGTGCCCAGAATGTTGGAACAAGTGAATAGTCTCCACTGAGAAACACCACTCGTGAAGAAAACGGCACGTACTGATGGTGAAAGATGTGCATGCGTCTTTGATATAAATGGAGCCCCACTTGTTTCCGTAAAATGAATAAACCGAGATTTCTAGTAATATAATCCTCATAACCTCGCAGCTTAGGACCATTTTCTGAAAATGTATGATTTCAACATTTGCGATCATGTAAGGGCGACAATGGCTATGACTTAAAAGTGCTATCTAACCGTTCTATGCTTTGGTCCCTTTTCTCAAAACGTTTATCACAACCCATGTAGGTCGAAGTGTACATCAATGTCAAGGATAATGTGAATACTTGAGCGCACCGTGGGCGTGGCTATGGGTGAGCACAAACACACATTCGCATGAAGCTAATCTCTCGTAAGGGGGCGAGTGAGTGCAAATGCGTGAGCTCTCTGAGGGCGTTTGAGTTCACGTGTGTGTGTGGTATGTGCGGCATTAATAGGAGAAGACGGAACACAACTGATCCATGTCCAGCGTCGTGTCAAAGTTCCGTATCCCATTCCTGTTTGGATTTCTGAGACAATAAACTATTAAAACATTTCTCGCCAGCCTCTAACAAGCATTTTTACATTGATGAATATTTTTAAATTTATGTGACGTATTCCTTGTGCTTGTGAGTCCATTGAAGTCAGAAATATGTTTGAAAACGAGCACTTACATTGAATTCTTGTTATGTTATGGTAACTAACTGCTAACAAAGAGTTTGGTGCATTATATTTGAAGTCATACAACTACGTCACACTAAAGTAGAGTCAGTGAGTGTTTAGACAAAAGACAAGAGGGGTCACTCACTTAGAATCTTGAAGTTGTACTGTCATCTGCCCGTAAGGTGTTTGTTTTACTCGCGGAGTACACTATCTACGCAGCTGAACAGAGAATAGGACACTATATGGAGAGTTAACTACTTTAAATACATAGATTAGACATATCATCCGGGCCTTTGTTTCTCTCTCAGAGTGCATCAACTCCTCTCTTTGGATGCGAGCTGAGGACAGTCCGTCTTGGGTTTCTTCACCACAATAGCAGTGTGAGCATGCCAATGTGTCCCCTCTAGTCCATGTATACACTCTTTAGTAAAACCCTTCTGACGCGATTCCTGTTAAATCTGGCCAGCTGGTTAGCCCGGTCGATTGTTGTTTCAGACATGTCACCCATCTTGTCTTGTTCAAGAAATACGGCTAACACGGCCTACTGGATGCTACGACTATATAACATCCTCCGTTTCGAAGAAGGCCCGTTTAGAGATTTTACTTAACAGTACACGCTGTTCTTTGTAAAGCCTGTTTCACACACAAACTTGCCGACGGATTTAGATTACGTGTGCTCTCCTGCTCATTGCATCTGTGATTTACAGTAATAAAAGTGCAGTCGATTCCACTTAACTGCAAAGATAACACGAGGGTAGAAAAGCACCGACTAAAAGGAGGATGTAGATAAACGGCGTTGATTTTGACCTTAAGATAATGGCATAGAGACTGCAGCGGTTGTTGTTGTTTTTTTTCGACAAAAATGCTGCTATTAACGCAAAGTGCGATTATACGGAATACGGAGTCGCGCACTCACAAAATATGTGGATGAAGGCAGCTAAAATTTTCCCCGTCCCGGAACAACAACAACAACAACAAGAACAATAACAACAACAACAAATGAGAAGGAAATCGAGGGGTCAGGCAATTTTGTGCCGCTTTGCAATTTGCTGGCAGAAAAACAAGCTTCCAGCTGAAGATCATGTAAAAACAGCAAGCGAGCGGTGTGATAATCGCTACTTTACTATGATTGCTCACGTACGCCAAGCTTGAATGTGGCCGGGCATAGAGGAAGACGAGTAGATTTGTGAGGACGGCGAGGGGGTTGGGGAGGGGGGCGGGGGACAGAGGAGGTGATGGAGTTGGAGTTGGAAAGGGGGGGGGGTGAGAATCTGCTGTTTACGGTAAACATTTACGTTTACTATATTGCCTGCGTTAGGCAATGGGTTACAGCTTATCAAATGATCGCCCTGTTATGTGGTAAGAATGAACCATGAAGGACATATTATAATACTGAGGCCCCTATCATGCACCATTGTTTTTTTCGTAGGGCAAGACACTCGCGATTTTTGTAGGGCAAGGAAAAGTGAGAGAAACACTGCTAACTGTGGCTGAATACAAGTAGGAAAACATTAGTACTAGTGACTGAGTATCAGTGGACTTTTATGTGTCACTGACTCACTTCTCCTCTGTCCTCCAAACTAGACCAGTAACCCTTCAAGAAATGGCGTTCTAACAAGCGTGGTACATGTTGTATGCGAATAGGGCAGTATGAAAGCTTCAGGAAAAAAAAAATATCTACAGAAAGGACAAAAAATAAGATTTGACATACAAAAAAAAACCCCCCAAAAACTCGCTCACTCTCTCATGTGCAAACATTCTGTCTGAGAACATACGTGAGTACATACACACGCGCACTAGTATTACGAGCAATGTAAAATAAGAGAGCTGGGTCCGGGATGGGCCAAAACAACACAAAACTGTTAAGGGATAAGGTCATAATGATATAGAGTCTATGTCACTCCCCTAAGGATCATGCCACAGCGAAAAACACGATCCCTCTCCCTCTGAAATTTATTTACACTTCATTGGGGAACGCGTGCGCCCCTTACCTAAACAATATGCGTTTTTTCTCTTTTTTTTTGTAACTTTTTAATGCAGCAGCACAGCGGCAGCACCAGCCATTATTTATTCTCGCCTCTCGCGAGAAGTTGTTTAAAGTCTTTGACCTTGAAACGTACGCGATACGGCCGATACCGGTCGCCTTATTTACGTCAAACGTACGTATCACGTGACTAGAGCAGGCGTTGGATCAGGGCATTGTGTTTAGGTCTTGTTGACCTTTTTTGAGGAGGGGAAGGTGTTGGAGGGGGTGAGGGGAGAGGGGGTGGAGAGGAGGGCAGTTTCCACTCTGGAACCGATAAACCTATCATGAAAACAGTGTACAGTATTTAATTTTTTTTTTCAGTTTGGCCTGAAATGTGAAGTTTAGTGACCGGGCTCTTATCAATCTGTGTGAGAAACAAACCAGACCATAAAGATAGAAAATGCAGCGGTTACTGTGATTTCTGATCGCAGGGCCCTCTTTTAAGAGAGTTTGCAAAATGATTGCAGGCTGGATAAATAAACGCATGCCTCAAATGATACTCACTCACCGCCTGTTGATGCCCCCCAAAAAATCGTAAGTTTCTGAAGTAATGCATGGCACATATTACTCTTTGTAGGAGGCCACGGCTCTTCGTGATGTTTGGTTCTTTGGCGGTGTTTATGGTTCCTTTATATGGCGGGTCGCCCTGACTCTAGCTCTCTCAAATAGTCGGAAGATCGTGGGTTGAGATTTTCAGGTTTTAAGCAGAGTTTGATGCAAGGAGATAATAGTAGCGGAAGGATTTCCATATGTGGTAACTAGCGATAAGGAGTTCCGCTCGCATCGACTGATGCTCCTGTCTCAATTGGCATTAGTGTTAGGGTTAGGGGGTAGGATTAGGGTTAGGGGGGCAGGGTTAGGGTTAGGGTTGTATTAGTACGTTATTCGGAATTAAGGTACTGACCATAGTTGTAGGAGTTACCACATATCGAAATCCTTCCGTAGTAGCAAATACCATGGTTGGGTTTGTTTGATCCCTGCAATTTGACAAAATGGGAAGCCAAGCCCCTTCCTCACCAAAGGAAGTGTCAGTCTTTAGGCAAGCCAAGATGGCAGCGACAAATGCGGAAGAGACAGAAAACAATGCACTGACTTGCGAGTGCGAGTAGTTGTTTGCTATACTAATGCCTCTGTCTCATTCATTCGGATACAAACCACAATTGATTCTTGCCACAGCCTCCCCCGACAGAAAGCCGTTGATATGACATTTCACTAACAAACTTAAAATCGTGAATGAGAGCCGCCATGCTGGCGAGCTTTTTCTTCGGGTTTTGACAAAACACGACATATTTTTTAACAAACCTCTAGTAGGTGCGCACCGTTCCTCACTGTGTCTGGCGCACACCAACCAAAAACGTACCCTTTGCCAAGGAGTGCTCACGGAATACAAGAACAACCACTTTTGCGAAGCTGCAGGGATCAGACAAACGTAGCCCTCGAGTAGAAAAGTAATCATAATAATTAAAACAACAACAACAACAACAACCCTTTGCTATGAAATGTTTTTTGAATGATGATGTGACCAAATTATCATGAGCTCATTTAAGACTATACATAGCTTTTGTTTAAGTCAGGGATTTACAGCACTTCATTACAACTATGGTTATACTACGCACATCTATGTATGTAGGTCACTTACATAAGAAAAAAGACGTAGGAGTACGTCGAACATGACACGTCTGGGCATACATGTACGTCCAAGAGCTGTTTGGACCAACGGGCTTGGATGTACTCAGCGAAAGAGTTACATTTTCTGTGACAGATGTGTCGTCATCTTTAATGATGATCAAGATAGCCCAAACACTAGTAAATGGAGATTACTCATACCCTGGACAAACTTGGTCAGTCGAACTCTATAATCCTCAGCTCAAGAAATTCATATGAAGCTTTTTAGCTTTTCGGTTAGGTGATTTGACAATGGAAATACCGACACCGAAGATTCAATGGCAACGCTCTGCAGCCAGTAGTTAGCCAAGAAAGAAAATCTGGCCACAATACCTAACAGGTTATCTCAACCAGAATTACTTCCAGACAATCCAGAAACTGCCTGATAACTACTATGGTTAAAAAAAAAAACAAATCATGTGACTCTCACAGATCGTACTGCTCATCGGTAGAGTGCTTTCATCATTTTAACCGAAGGGAAGGAATATTCAAACAAGAGGTTACACGCCCAAATCTTGTACAGCGTTCACTGTACAGTTTTTCTTCCCTCGTTATTCTTCCTCTGATTCACTCAGATTTCATTTTCATCACACTATACCGTAAGATTCCCTGCGTCTAACTGGTCAAAAATCCAAGACTACTAGAATTAATAATAGCAGACTATTTTGATGTTAAATAATTTTTTTTAGAATAGAAACATCCCATAACCTGAAACCACACCGTAAAAGTGGTGAAAACTGAAACGCAGTCTTGAATTTGTTAAAAAGGTGTTCCTTACAAGCAGTGTTTTCCAATGGCCTAAGCGGCTTTCATTTATGCGGGCCCGCGGTCTGCAAATGAGAACCAAAATGTTTACCATCTTTTTATCTAACTGAACATAGCCAAATACCTGAAGGACCCCACTGTAAAAGCGTGTACATGTGAGCCCCTGACCCACGGACTAGTCTTGGTCTCCTCGGAACGTGCCTGCTGTTCGAGGAAAAATTTCATTAAATGGCTTGAAGAGGTTTTCACAATTTGGCTCCTGCAACCTTTAAAAAACGCTGTCTCATAACAAGCAACCACACCTTTGCTTAAAAGATACAACAGCAATGCAAAGTTAAGTATTTTGCGCCCTGCGTTAGCATTATCTGGAACTGAGGTTTATACGTCCCACCGCTAGTATCACTTATTTGTGTCAAAAATAACAAAACAAAACAAAAAAATCCATTTGAGGGACGCTTGATGCTTGACCAGTCAAAGCTGTGGCAAAACATGTCTCTACTGATTTAATCAGCCCATAATGTAGCTGTATGTTGTATGCAACGAAGCTGAACAGAAAAAAATAAAAATGTTGTTATGCATTACACATCAGGGCACATACACACAACCAGTGACATGTTATGACACAACGGTAGGTGAAAATAGAATGCTCAAAATAAACCAACGGGACCCGAAGTTCCTCGCTAAAGAGCAAAAATGTCCTATGTACTTAGAGCGTATGTGAGGTAAGATGGTACAGCTCTTAAAAGATGACTTCCTATTTGACTTGCCAGATAGCCATCAGGGATGTGGGTTTTTTTTAAACACAATCTGCCCAGCTGCTATATTCGTAAAACAAAATAAAATTGCTTGAAGCTAACAGTATTGTTTCCGTTCATATTTTCATCTCAAACTTTTATTTTCGGACAAATGTCTAGAACAGTCAAACAGCAGGACATTTGTGAATCATGAGCTACGTTATCAGGAAGTCAAGGGGCAGAAACACTTGTGCATGTGGTGGTGTCTTCATCTGAAGATCTTTTGCTGCCTCATTCTCGAAATAAAAGGGCTTTCTTATTTATCTTTAAATTAACGACCTACCTGATATCTCCTAGGATGCTGGCAACACTACAGTTTCCTCTTCGCTTATCGACAAACTAAGAGAAAAAAGAATGCATGCAGAACCAAAATTAGATTATTGTTTAACCTACACCTTAACAGAGATCAGAAATCTGGCCGGTGTCAGTTGTGACCTAATTGTGATTCATCATGTCACCTTGTTCTTTTCTAGTTGGATCTAGACAGGAGGATTAGGTACAGGTTCATCTCTGAATCATTCCACGGAAAAATAAGTGTTCCATTTATTGGTTAAAGTAACGCTGCAGCTTTTTGCGATCCAAGTGCCTTCACAGTGGACTGTTTGAAATCTATTTCGATACAGACAAGTAATAGTAAAAATTCACACACACACACACACACACACACACACACACACACACACACACACACACACAAACCGATAATGTTACAACTATAGTTTCTCGGCTACAACAAGAGAACATTGACAGTGGAATCGCCCGAGTGTTCCCGCCTTGCAACGTCTTACGTCATTTGTTGATTATTCGTGTATGGTTTTTTTTGTTTTCCTTCAAGCCGTCCCTTGATACTAATAGTACTGAAGGCTCCGTGACGTCTTGCTTCTCTTAGACAAGACCGGATAAAGGAAATAGATCTATTAGACTGGACTGACACTCTTCGAAAAGGAACATGCATTCTGGGTCGACTTCACCTTTCCGAATCAGCAAACCAGGACAAAACAATTCCGTGTTTGCCATGGCTGTAGAGTGAGGATGGAAAGCGAGAATGACTAAGTACTATAAAAATTTATACCGTATAGTTTTACGTGAACAATGTGGTGTGACTTGGAAAACAGAGCTGTGATGAGAGAGAGGGAGAGAGAGAGAGAGAGAGAGAGAGAGAGAGAGAGAGAGAAAAAGCAAACCCCGCTAAGATCTTCCTCTTAATATGATCTGCCCCAGAGTGAGGTTGAAATTATGACTGAGTAATGTTTATACTTAACTGTAAAGTTAATGGTTATTCGTAAACAGAAATGTGACTGGAAAACAAAGCTAGGAAGAGAGAGAGACAGACAGACAGACAAAAAGACAGACAGACAGACAGATAGACAGACACACACACACACACAGACACACACACACACTCAGAGAGAGAGAGAGAGAGAGATAGATAGATAGATAGATAGATAGATAGATAGATAGATAGATAGATAGATAGATAGATAGATAGATAGATAGATAGAGAGAAAAAAACCCAGAGTAAACTGGTCTCAGACTGAGACACTCTATTCATCTACTTGCTTAACATAATCTGTCTCAGAGCAAGGTTCGAAACAGAGAATAACAGAGTTTATGATAGTTAATAAATAATATCTTATTCGTAACCAAGCAGTGTGACTGGATAACAGAGCTGCAGAGAGAGAGAGAGAGAGAGAGAGAGAGAGAGAGAGAGAGAGAGAGAGTAAGAGAGACAGACAGAAAGAGAGAGACAGACTGAGTCAGAGACACAGAGAGAGAGAGAGAGAGAGACAGAGACAGAGACAGACAGAGACAGAGAGAGACAGACAGAGAGAGAGAGAAAGAGAAAGAGAGACAGACAAGAAAGAGAGACAGACTGAGTCACAGACACAGAGAGAGAGAGAGACATAGACAGAGACAGAGAGAGAGAGAAACAGAGAGAGACAGAGAGAGAGAGAGAAAGAGAGACAGACAGAAAGAGACAGACAGACAGAGTCAGAGACATACACACACACACACACAGAGCGAGAGAGAGAGAAAGAGAGAGAGAGAGAGAGAGAGAGAGAGAGAGAGGGAGAACCTCTCTGAGACTAACAGTCCTGTAATCTCTGTCTTAACATGATTTGCCCCATGATAGAGGGCACGTTGCACTCGACTTTACGCACGCTAAGAGACATAAAAACCCGATCTAGGACACGTTCTCCACTTCCGTCTGCATATTTGTGGTTAGAACTCCCTAGGAGATAATCTGGTCTGTGCTGTTGCCATTGGTTTTATTTTTTCTCTCCTTCCCTTTTATAAGCTTATAAGGTCACGCTAAACTTGCTAGCAGTGGCAATTTCTAAAGTGTAAGATCTTTTCTTTTCTTTTCTTTCCTTTCATTCCCAAGCAGCTTTTTAAACACCATAGCTTTACCCCTAGCGTAAAATATCAGCGTGTGATTATTTGCCCCCCCTCTGCAGGATAATATCATATAAGCTGATATGCATAACATGTGACTGGGTTATCGTGACTTACATCCCCTACCGTGCTACAATCATCCTTAAAAGAGATTTACACTGATAACGGAGCTTGATCGTGGAAGACAGTCAGTCATAGCCAGTACATTAAAAAAAAAAATCTTCAGAAGGGACTAAACCAAACCAAAGTTTCACGTTAAAAAAAAAAACAAAAACAATTGCCACCCTAGGACACCATGCAACCACACTGTTTAGCATAGGGATAATTAAGGGCGGCACTGCATATTGCAACATAACATATCATTTAAGAAGCAAATATTGAGTACACTCCGCTCTTGATTAACTATGAACGGTACATAGTCGTACAGATGGTTGGGAACTGATAGAAGGCTACGAGGAGAGACAGAAGGACGCAGAGACAAGTCACATGCATCCAAAGACTAGGATTGACGGACGAGAAGGTGGGGAAGGTTGCTGATCTGCAAGTTGTTCCTGGCGTGGTCTTCTCTAAGATCGCGGACCTTGATAGCCATCTTGTCGACCAGGCAATGTGATCACAATCTACTTGAAATGTCCACAGAAAGAGAAGGGTTCGTTGTTCAGATTTACGCAATCTACCAAAAAGAATATCGTTACGCTCATTCCATATTCGTCTACATCATTTTTTAGAGATTTTGAGAAATGTTGTTCTCTCAACCTCTTGAACATAGCAAAACAATGAAGCAGATGTGGTTTAGCTTGTAAAATTGTAAAATAATAACTAGTCAAAACGTTACATTTGTTGTAACAGGAAAAAGGAGCTAAATGGAAGATCATCATAAACAACTCGAATCATCAAAAACATTGACTTAGGAGAATGTGGAAAGGGCGTAACGATATCATGAGGATCATGATAGTATAATGTATTATGGATGAGATGTATAACACTGTATAACATTGTAAATCAAATTCCCTACGGGGTAACTAAAAGTCGTAGAGTCATTTGTTTTCATTTTCACGATATTACGAACACTCGACCTTGCCATGTAACCCATGTAACCGTACGTTTCTCCCTCCTGCTCTTCATCCATCCCACCGCTCGGTTGTACTGTCACCGAAAACACCTGTCTATCATATCATGCACTCTTCAAGTAAATCTATCTTCCTTCTTCTTAAACTCCTAGTTCATTACACAAGAGTAATGATAAGAACATTATCATAACTATATGCCCTTCCATCCATTTTTCTCCTCTCTTCTTGCCTTCTTCCTTCAATATCATCCATCCAAAACTCGGATATATAGATTATGTAGGTCATTGAAAACATTAGCCTACATGCATATTTTATTACCCAACCTAATGTCACAAATACAAACGGTGCAGCCCAGCATAAACTCCCTGCCTTCATCCTTAATGGCTATCGTAAAAAAACAAATATTTCTATTTTTCTCTCCACCCCTCTCTTCACCACCTCTCCTCCTCCTTCTTAACCCATCGAAGGCGTATATAATGATTCATATGTCATCCACAAGTTGACATCCCACCTCGGCTCCACCCCTGTCTTTTTGTGGCTAAACACTGTCCCCAGCACTGAGTCATCTGATCTACCCAGCATTCCCTTCACCCTGTTTACTACGTCTCTCTACTTCGCTTGAGTAACCTTGACACTAAATATCAAATCTGTTGGCTTTCTCTCAAAAACCAGGGGCGGCCTCTCCGCCAATATGAAGAATGGGTGTCCAGAATAGTGCAAATCTACAGGTAAAGCTATTTTGTCTTTTCGAAATAGTTTAGCTAAACTGAAAAAAAACAACAAAAAACAAGTTTCCGTGTGGTTAAATTAGTCCAGACTAGACCTCCACACGGCTAGCGTCGTCCACTCATCATTTATTTCGTACCTATTTTCCAGTTACAGCTCTTATTTACTAACAAGTGTAAACATTACTCAATCATTCACCTTTCGAATCTCACTCTCAGGCCATGGCAAATATGATATTGTCTGTCCTGGTTGACTGATTCGGAAACGATGGATTATCCATGGACACAATATCGACACTCTTCCTGCTTTTATTGGGATTTATCACAACGCTCATCTATGGAACTCCTCAAGATTCTTTAAGCTGGAAATCTCAGTAGCTCTGTCTATTGCTCCAGTCTCTTCACCAGTGATTTTCTTGTTCAAGAATACGGTCAGCACAGTCTTTGAATAACGCCATCTAAAATGCTTGGTGTGAACGATAGTCATGTAAATCAAACTCAAAAGTGTTTGTAACAAAGGTAACTTCCTATGGAAGGGTAGTTAACCTGCCCTGATTTTGGTCGAAGCGACTTACCTGCTAAATAACCCTCAGGTGGAGATTGTTTTCCTACCTTTTCCTCTCTTAAATCTTGAAAAGGAGTCCAAACGGTAACCATTCGGGTCACTCTACACTGTAAGACAACCTGCTCTTGCATAATCAAAACAAATTTAATGATAGCATTGCACATCCCCTGCTGAGTGAATAACTATATTAACTTTCTTTCATCTAGAATTAATTGATTTCCAGTGGCCGTATGCATAATCCATACGTTAATTAACGCACTGCGTTAATTATGGTGAACACTGCTAATGTTTCCGGAGTTTCCCGTGGTTACTGAAGTGCGTTAACTAACGCAGGGATTATGGCATACCGCCACAGGTGTATTACGAGGTGCGATTCAAAAATCATCGGACTGTTCCCATGAAAACTTGTAGATTCATATTTATCCTAGATATCAGATTCCTTCAAGAACTGAAACAGACTTGCAGATGCGAACTGAAAATTTCAAATTTCATTCTTTTCTGCTGAATTTTCATCTTTAAGGGAAGGGGGGAAAAGTCACATGGAGCAAGGTCTGGCAAATGCGGAGAATGAATGACGATGACCACGTTATTTGATGTCAAAAACCCCTGAATACTGAGGGTGGAGCGTGCTGGTGCGTTGTCATGGTGCAGCAGTCAATCGCTGATATGATTTTTCGCAATTTTTTTTCCCCCGTAATACTTGGTGTAACCGCTTCATGACCACACATTAGCCATCTGACTTGCAGACAGTTCCATGTGGCCTCTTCATCTTCCCAAGGAAGAAATCCCAGCTAGAGAGAAGAATATTTAAGATTATAGAGGAGCTATAGCCGGAATTACAGTCAGTGCTTGATATGCCGATACATTCAGACCTCCGCGGATTCTTCCAGGTTTCACAGCTACGCTTGACTACGTCGGACTCCTTATACTGACTCCTAGGCGCCCGTATCTAAGGGCGCCTAGACTGACTCCCAAATGGACTACATCGAAGGTGATGTATAGGCACAATCCGTAGACTTTTGGATGTTACCTCGTATCTGTAAATCCATTAAGTATTGATGTTTCTCCATAGCAGTCATTATTCAGTCAGATACTACATTACATTTTAGACTACTTTGTTTCAAAGTATTAGTTCAGAAAGCAAGTTCTGTCCATTTTGTGCACTTGCTGGCACCAGTTTTACCTGTACCATGTGTGGATAGGTAAGTGGGTGGATGTTACTGTAGCAATGAGTGTATAGAGGTATGTGTGCACGTGTGTGTGAAAGAGGTATTTTTTCAACAGAATAATGAAAAATGGATCAGAGCGGCTGAAGACTGAGTGCAGCAGACTATGTAATGTTTTGATTTCTGTATAATTATGTATTCCTTGATTTATAGCCGCAGTGTATTGTGGTGAAATGGCCGTGAAAAGGCCTTCAAATAAACCAATGTTGAATCTTGAATTCTGCACCATGGTTTTTTTTTTGTTTTTGTGCAATGTAACTACCTGCTGTGTCACTTCTACACGGTACCCCTCTCCAAGCTACGCCTCTGCAGAAACCACACTTTGCAAGCCCAAACATGTCCTTCAGTTATCCGTATGCAAATGTAGTAAGGTGCAGCTGCGTAACAAACAACGTTGATATAACGGGGCCAAAAAACGACTCTATAACACTGACGCGAGTTTCTACAACAACTGAGCCCAGCGTAAATTCCGAGCCAAATTTCCACGGCTTCTCTCGTAATCTCTTCGGTAGAGATAGGCAGAAGTAGAACTGTTAAAGATGTGCTATCCGATTGTTATCGTCGGTGGACAAGCCCTCCCCCCCCCCCCCCNCCTCCCTCTTTATAAGTACAAATTGGCTGTGAGTACAACCTGAAATCAGATGGGTTAGCTTTCACATTACGAAAACCAGACGTTTCTATATCAATTTTCTCTACAGTAACGTTTGGAGTCGTAGTAAACTTGTGGTCTGTAGTTTCTTTGTACTATGAAATGCTTTATTCATGAAATTCTGCAAAATGACACTCCGAAGCGAAGTGTCCGATTAAATTATTCTAATTGCTGGAATGTCCCATCTTACTTCTCTTCTCCTTTTATACCCTAAGCGGGCCATTGAAGGGTATTATGCTGCCGTCCCAAGGCAGAGCGACATATCTGACAAAATCGAATTTTCTTATTTCATTGTCTTGTTGGACTTGTCTTGCCCATATCCTTTTTGTGTCAAAGGCAGGTAAAAGTATCTGCACCCGAAATAGTAGTTTTCAAATGCAAAGCGTCACACCCACGTAAGTGAGTGTTTACAACCACACAGTCGATGGCAGAGCGACGTATCTATATTTCCCAAGGCAGAGCGACGTACTGAACACCTTATCTGCTTTGATGTGTTTTCCCGCCAAAAGTTAATGGTATGTCCTGTTGAACCTTGCATTGAAAAACAGGTAATACTTAAAACTAACACTATGCAAAGTTATGATTAAAAGCATTCATAACTTTTAGACAGGCTAAGCATCTGAAGTTTTTTGCATTTTCCTCAAAATCATGAAATGCACAGATACACCGCCCTGTCTTGGGACGGCAGTATGGTCCAAGAGAATTATTTCAAGTTGTAGACCTTATTTCAGATCAAAAATGAAAGTAAGAATCACGAACATTGTGGAAATTCTTGAGTATAATTAAACATTCCAAGACTAACAGCCATGCTTTAACTTGGAATCTTTTGACTAGGGTATAAGAAAATGCCGTTAGAGATAATATATACATGCCAGGCCAATGAGGATTGCATGTCCACACGGCATGGTATCTCTTGTGTCTGCTTCTCGATATGTTTCCGAAATTTGTCGTTCTTCCGCTGTTTGACCCCTGCCGCAAACCATCAACATAGGTCCTGGAGAGATTTTCATGATTTCCATGGTACTGCTCTTAGATAATTCATAAACCTAAATCTTAACTCCAGGCACAGTTAAGCTGCCTGCCACTGTCACTGCGTACATCATACTGGTTTGACCTCCTTCACAGGCAATATTCCAGTATTAAAAAAAACATCTAAGCCAAACGTCCTCATCTTCTCTCCTCGGTATTAAAATGAAAGTAGACTACGAACAAAGCCTTGTTGTATTCATCTATTGTATTCTTAAAGCTCAAGTTTCTGAAAATCTTTTTCGCTACAGGTCAATTCCACCTGGAGCTTGGTTTAGGGATAGGGCCAAGATTTCTGGGAACTCTCCCAAATTTGCTTCTTCTCTCGTAACGCTACCTTTAAGTCAAGGATTAGGGGAGAGTCCTGTGATATTGCCTAAGAAATTTGCCAGAATTTCCGGGTTCAACTTGAGTTCAATGACGTGCAAAACCGCAACTCTCTATTATATCGAGCTGTAAAGCAATTCCGCGCCCATAAACCTCAGAAAATTCCTAAGAACCGCGCCCATAAACCTCAGAAAATTCCTAAGTACACTATATATCCTTAATTAAAGAAACGTCTAAGCCAAACGTGCTCATCTTCTCTCCTCGGTATTAAAATGAAATTAGACTACGAACAAAGCCTTATGTGTTCATCTATTGTATTCTTAAAACTCAAGTTTCTGAAAATCTGTTTCGCTACAGCTGAAATCTACACCTGCTCTCTGATACGACCTATCAGATACCCTGGCTGGAGCACCTTTCCATCTTCTTTTCTGAGTATTAAAACGAATGTAGACTACCAATAAAGGCTTATGTATTTATCTATTGTATTCTAGAAAATCATATTTCGCAAAAGCTTTTTTGCTGCAACTGGAATCCGCACCTGTTCTCTAATGCGACTTTTCAGATACGCGACTATGCACTTTCTCGTCATCACTTCTCAGTATTTAAACAAATGCAGACTACGAACACAGCCTTATTCATTTATTTATTGTATTCTAGCAAAATAATTTTTCGCGAAATCTTTTTCGTCACAGCTGAAGTTCTCACCTGTTCTATAATACCACACTCTTCAGATACGCCCTTGTGCACTTTCTTGTCGTATCTTCTCGGTATTAAAATTATTATAGACTACGAATAAAGTCTTATGTATTTATCTATTGTACTTTAGAAAATCATATTTCGCAAAATCTTTTTCGTCACAGCTGAAAGTCCGCACCTGTTCTATAACACCACACTCTTCAGATACGCCCCTGTGCACTTTCTTTTCGTATCTTCTCAGTATTAAAATTAATGTAGACTACGAATAAAGTCTTATGTATTTTTCTATTGTACTTTAGAAAATCATATTTCGCAAAATCTTTTTCGTCACAGCTGAAGTCCGCACCTGTTCTCTAATGCGACTTTTGAAATACTCGGTTGGAGCACTTTTCGTACATCTTAGTAAACGTACGGAAACCACCCCAGGTGTTTAAGGAGATTTAAGTCCTTGCACCATTCACACGTCATTCGGTCAACAAAAAACTCTTGGCAAATTTTAAAGGTCTCGAAAAGATTTTTTTTTGGCCCTGATTTTATGTACTTCTGACACTGAGAGAGGCATCTTGGAATGTGTTACTGATTTATTCTGTTGCTCAGAGCTCAACAACTTTGTTTTCAAGATGAAGGCTAGGATTTCTTACACAAAATTTTGATCCGCCCAGTGCGAGACGGGGTTTTGTTTGTCCTAAATCGAGCGTGTCTTTTAAATATTCGCTTCATCTGATGCTTACAAAAAGAAGTTGTTTTCATTTTCCTATGACGTCATCAGGGTGGTGTGATGTGTAAAGTACAACTAGGTTACATTTAGGGTTGTCGGTGACAAAAAGTACTCTTAACTTTTCCTAATAGCAACAGGTTTTGCCAGTCAGGAAAGTATATTTTCTACATAAAACTCCGGATAATCCCAATTCCATATTATTGGAACTTTCGATATCTTCCCTGGTGTTGTGATTTAGCGGTATGGACGGTAGCTGCGGAATGGGTTGACGTAAATTTGAGGACCCCGAAGGCCGTAGACTTGATCCTTGTGTTAATCAACGCATTGCAGTTACCACTGGAAACTCCCAAAACATTTAGTTAGTGTTCACCACAGATATCGCAATGCACAAAATAAACCCAAGGATTATGCGTGCGACCACGGTGGCCATATATACATAATCCTTACGTTAGTTAACGCAATGCTGTAGCCACTGGAAACTCCCAAAACATTAGAGGCGTTCACTGTAGTTAACGCAGTACGTTAATTAACGTATGGTTTATGCAATAGGCCATACTAATCTTGTTCGTGGAAACAGGCGGGGGGAAAGAAGTTGAGGGATCACTCGCTGCAATACAGTTCGTTGATCTCCGTGGATTATGAAAATGCCTCCCGAGGTCAAAATGTCCCTGGCATTCTGTTTCCGTTTTCTAAACATGTTTTTATCAGGGTAATTCCAGTATCAATTATGGGTTATCTTTGAGCGATGCTGGATATAAATATTTGGTTCAAGGGTAATATTTCACCGCAATGATGGCCGGGATTAGGCGTGAGGTGCCGTTTGCTGTAATCTGACGATTAGAACGAATTCGCTTTGTAAGAGAAGCGCTCTAAGTGTCATTTTCAAAGTACCAGCTTTTGAAATGCTGCAGGATTTTAACAATAACAACAACAACAACAACACAACATTGACAATGCTACAACAACAACAACAACAACAACAACAACAACAACAACAACAACAACAACAACACAATAATTAAGAAGAAAAACGACAATAACAACAACAACACAAAGGACGACGACGACGACAATACCACCACCACCAACAACAACAAGAACATCAACACCGTCAATTTATATGTTTATTGAGCTCAGGCAACATCCATTTGAAATGAACAAAAGTGAAATAGACTAATGTTCTTAACTCGTTCACTTACAAAACAACTCATTCTTTCATCGTTCTCATTTTTGAATATACTTCCTTACACTCCCTCCCCCCNCTCTCTCTCTCTCTCTCTCTCTCTCTCTCTCTCTCTCTCTCTCTCTTTCTCTCTTTCTCCCTCGCTCATACCTTCTCACACTTTCACATACTCATTGATGAATAAATACGTGTTAGACGCTTGCTAACGTCAAGCCTCTTGTTTTGGAAAACCCCTCCTGTTCGTGGTAATGCTTCAAGTCAGAATCCCATATATCATCAAATTTTAGAGAACTTGCGCATTTACGATGATATCTCTAACTATCGTAAGAATTATATATTGGACGCTACTAAAGTGCATTCCGCACAATGCGCTAATCTAATTCTTACTACTACTACTACAATTACCATAACTAATAATAATGATGATGCCGTTCACAAGTACGCAGGCTAATGCCCGTTGACGCAATTTCACACTATTATTACCCCAGCAGATCTGATCACTTTAGGATTTTATCAGCTCCCTTTGAAGCATTCAGAGTTGCTGCTATTTATAGGCGCTGATCACAAGTCTTCTGCCAATATCTTCTACTCCCTATAATCAGGTATCCTTTTCACAGACGATGGATTGAGGAAATATGAATAAAAAATCTATTCTCAAAGCACTTACAACATAACCAGGATCAGATATCGAACCCACGACCTCTAAATCATGAGTCCAGCTCTGTAATTATGCGGCTACCTTGCTCCCAACACGCAATCTATCATCCTTGATTTTTGGGAAGTTCAATGCACTCTCCGTAACATACTGTGCCATTGTATCATTTTATTTCCTCGTGTGTTTTATAATTTTATTCACTGAGCCATTTCTTTCCTCAGTTTCACAAGACTGTGGATATTCGGATTCGTGCCTGAAACCCCAGAATTCAAAGCCCCTGTTTGCGTTGAAAAAAAGCTAAAGATTTGGCGGTTTAACGAAAAAAACAGTGTACGTTAACGCTAACATCACAAGTTGTCAAGATTAAGCGGGGTCGACTGTATTACATTAAAAATTTAGATATGCGGAATATAATGTGTGCGTGTATGTGTGCGTGTATGTGTATGTGTATGTGTATGTGTATGTGTGTATGTGTATGTGTGTGTGTGTGTGTGTATGTGTGTGTNCAGTGTACTTTAACGCTAACATCACAAGTTGTCAAGATTAAGCGGGGTCGACTGTATTACATTAAAAATTTAGATATGCGGAATATAATGTGTGTGTGTGCGTGTATGTGTATGTGTGTGTGTGTGTGTGTGNGTGTGTGTGTGTGTGTGTGTGTGTGTGTGTGTGTGTGTGTGTGTGTGTGTGTGTGTGTGTGTATGTGTGTATGTGTATGTGTATGTGTGTGTGTGTCTTTAGATAAGAAGGATAGAGGGCAGACAAAACAGAAAAGCCTTTTTAGAACTGTTAGCAATTCCATATAAATTCTTGTGAAAGGCGAAGTGCCCCAGCTCATGGAAACACGCAGGTCGGATTTCACCTGCTCAATATTATGATTATCCTAAAGGGGATATAATGAACACATTCAGCGTCTAAAAGTGGCGAGATCTAGATCTAGTTCTATTTTCGGATGTTTGACAGGTTAAACGTTGAAGGCTGAAAAAGAATTAAAAGAAAAAAAAATATCTGCGATAGCATCAGCCTACAGCGTTGAAAAAGAAACTGATAACATTTCAGGATTTTTTTCCCTAAAGAGATTGTATGTCCACTTCAAAGAGTGGATATACTGTCTTTAAAAATAAAACTCCAGAATTGTTGTGTGATAAAAAGCTGTAAAATCCTGATTCCGATAAGAGAGTATGCGTGAGTTTTAGTACAATGAAGTTGTATGATGGAGTTTTTAGAGATTCGACGAGTTGGTATAGAGCGTTTTTCGAGATTATGGACGCCAGCATTTTGAAGAGTTAGACTAATCTCCAGGATAATCCTTAAGAAAACTGTGGCTTGACTTGCTTGTTTCTGGCCAGCTTTTTTCGCAATGCCGTTTCACCTCGTTTAATGAAGCGGAGTCAAATTTTGCAAGATATTAAAAAATGGCGAGGAAGGATGCATGAGACATTTATCAAAGACCCCAAGTAGTCACGTGGGGATTTAGCGAGGCCTTCTCGTGTCTTGAAGATAGGAAAAGAGATTACCACGGTCGACCGCGGGAGATGAAAGCAAGAGCCAAATAGCTAGAATTCAGTCATGCGGGAAAGTCATGCTTGCCATCTGCCAGATCAACACCAAATAGCGACATGTTTCATGTAGATTAGGGTCGTGTGTGGCCTAAGAGATTTCGCGATGCGTTCAAGTGTAATCTACCGTTATAGGCTTGGATTGGAGTCCCACCTTTGACATTTTTATTTTATCTTATATTTCCGATCTTTAGCATGCTGTCCAGAAGTTTGCATCTTTACAACACACAAAATGTTTCATCTGTTGTTAGGCCTGCAAAGAAAATGTTGAGGTATGTTCACGCATCCTGACACGAGAGTGTTAAGCTAGGCCAAATCCCAGCGTTTCTCTGTCCCTAGCTAGGCAGGCGTGTAGATCTAAGCAGAGCTAGACCTGAGGTACCTTGACACGGGTGCAGCTCAGATCATAATGATATAATTATCTACATTGTGTTTTATGCTTATGAAGGAGAACTGCAATAGTTCTGAATCTGGGTCAGGATCTAGATCTACGAAGATTTTGATCGTCATCATCCCGGGACTGTCGCATAACATCGAATTCACGTCCATTTCAAGTTCGGAAACTTCGGTGGAATTTTTCGCTGACTGGCTCATAACTGTAGCACGTTAAAATTATGTAGCCTCATTCCACTTAGTAACAACATTACAGTTAAACTTTTCTTTTTCAAGTAGTTGGGTCCTTTATGAAACTGTTCAAGTTTTTCTTATTCTAAGTGTTTAAACTAAACTGCAAATAACCCACACGATTTACAAGTCCAAACTTATCAAATCTGATAAAATTTTTGGTTTCACTAATTTAGTTTTAATAGTTCGACCCTAACGATTTACAATAACGCCCTTTTCTTAAAGCTCTAACAATCGCTAATGTGCTCTTCGTGTAACACGCGTCATATAACACTGCTTCCTTTTTATCATGGTAATACATTTATTCTTTCCAACAACTAAAAACCGCAGAGAGAAAATCTTAAGACATGGGTAAGGGAAACCTGGTTATTCTTCTGGTCCAGGCACACGAGGAGCAGGAGCGTATTCATTTAGTTCCTCCAGCCCACTTTCTTCTGTACCCCAAAATTTTCTGATATTGCAAGAGATAATATATATTAGACACATTAAGACAAATACTTACAAAGAATATGTGTTTCTCATGAAAAAAAGTTAGATGGAACTAAGGGAAATGGTTGTCTTTCTATGTAACATAACGAAAATCAACCTCATAAATATAAATTGCCCTGTAATAATGTGTCTCAAATACATGTGTGAAATCTGATGGCCAAGTAATGTCTACAGTTTGAGATACAATTTTCCTTAGATCACTACCCCACAGCAAACAAAAATGCACTGTTCAGCACTATAGTGCGCAATTTTACATGTAAAATGTATTGAACTGGAAAAGGGCAGTGCGCACCACAGTAGTGTAGTACTATACTCTTCAAGGGGAGAGTAGTTGGTAGCCTTCATGTCATGTTTTGTGTCTTAGTTCTCAAAGCCCAGGTGTCAGCTAGATGAGAAAGTAGTAATGAGTGGATATACAGAGTGCATAAGAAATGTGTATGCGTCATTGCATTGTATTGTATTCATGTAATATTGTATTGTATTGTGAAATGTTGGCCTATGGTTTAATAAAAGCTTTGAACTTGATCTTGGTGTTTAGGGCGGCTTTTGACATGAGGATTGGAGCACCCGTGGGCATTTCGAGAGTGCAGTGATGATATTTCTGACAAGTAACAGTAATAAGTAGTATACCCTCATTGTTTCTTCTCCTTTTTGCAATAGAATTTTGTCCTCGAGCAATGAGCGCTGTCGCTTATCCTACCTGCAATCCTTGTGAGGCGGTTACTGTGGCCATATGCATAATCCTTACGTTAATTAACGCCCTGTAGTTAACTAGGGAAACTCCTAAAACAGTAGAAGTGTTCAATATAGTTAACGCAATACGCTTATTAACGCAAGGATTATGCATACGACCACTGCTGTCTCTTCACTGAGAGGGAGAGAGGGACGGTAGAAGAGTTTTAGGTGGGGCCCTCTCTCCCCTTAACTTGCACTGCAGAGGCTAAGCCGCGCGTGTGTGGGGCTTTTACGACCCTTGTCGCGATGTAAAAGCCTTGTAGAGGATATTTTAAGCCCTTTGAATAGACTCGGGATGATTTTTGTTCTTATCAAAGCCAACGGACACAGAATCTATAGATACTGTGCTCTCTATACACCCTAACGCACGCTTCACCCGTGTCGCGTGTCGTTGTGGAGATTTCCAGAATCTGGTGGTTGNCATTACCAGCCTTTACCGCGGACTTTCTTTCCCTCCGGTACCGAAAAAGCTCGAGTTTTAAAGATCGAGCTTTAATCGATCCTTGCGATCCGGGCCACCAAAAGATCGAGCCGAGTCGACTTTTCAAAATCAGGGATCGGCCCATCTCTAGTGGTTGGGCGGGTGATTGTATTGGGTATGTATGTGCTGTCAGCCACGCCATGTCAGGAATGGTGGACTTTTCAAGAACTGAGCCCAATGACGTCTTCCCGCTGAAAGAAAAAAAAAAAGGCCTGCATTATATTTTATTAGAAAGCTGTCGTGTCTGACGTCATTACCTCTAAAAATATGATTTAGTGATTGGCCGTCTTGGAAGGTGAATGACTTCTCGGTCGGTGATTCAGTTTACACTACTTTGTATGACTGATTTCCAATAACCTCTCAGTCTTGAATTCAGTTTATACAATCCAATATTTGTTGACTGATTTCGCCGAAATTAATTAGACTGAATTTTAGAGCGCGCCTTTCTCATTTTCATTATAATTTTTGTTATTATATTGTCCTTCTCGCTTGCAAGTTTGTTAATTTCATATCGCTAAGGAATGTTAACTGGTCTCAGCGTAACTGGAGATCGAAGTTTGACCTGGACCGTGAAATCTCGACAAAGACTAACTGAGGATGGTTGGATAGTCCTCTAGGCCAGTAATGTTTAACCCTTACCATGATAATGTATTAGGGCAAGTGTGGCCACTAGTGATAGACATAGTGCATTTATCATTATTGGACATTAGAATGAAAACACGGTATCATGCGATGGGCATTAGGGGCCCCGGACTGGAATACACGATATGATATCGTGCGAGGATCACTGTAAGGGTTAATTCAATCACGTATGGCAATTACAACTCGGTACAATTCGAACTTGTCTCTCACATGTTTATGATATGTTTTATCACCCCTCCTCACACCCCCCCNCCCCCCCCCCCAAACCTCGCACCCTCCGGCCAATTACTCCTCACCCCAAACCCTCAAATAATCACAGGTATTAACTTATACAATACGAGACTTTAAACTATCAACACGTTAATATAATAAGATGTGACCCAAGGTGATTTAAAGTAGACGAACCATTTTATCCACGCGCCACCCACCTCCATACTCCCCCCNCCCTCCACCAGCTCCCTCCTTTCACCCTATCCTACACTGTTAAAGGCCCACACAGAGTATAAAAGGAGAGCAAAGGCAAGATGGAACACTGCGCCAGTTTGAAGTAATTCGCACGGTTCACATCGGGGAGCACTATCTTTTTTCCGAATTTCACCAGTAAAAACAATATTATATTGAAGCATTGCAGATCGTTAAGTTACTGTCCATCCGAACGTTACGGTAAAGAAAATGAATATAACAATTGAAAAAAGTAATATGAACGCAAATCCATCTGAGTCAAGACAATAACAACAATAACAATAACAATATGTTTATTGAGCTCAGACAACTATCTGCTGTAAATGAGCAAAATAACAATAATTTCAACAAGCAATTCACATTCTGCCCTTCCCCTCTCTCTCTCTCATTGCAAATCGTTAAGTTACTGTCCATCCGAACGTTACGGTAAAGAAAATGAATATAACAATTGAAAAAAGTAATATGAACGCAAATCCATCTGAGCCTAGACAGTGTCTACAGTCCTTTGTAGGTATATAGATGCCAACAGCACCTGGCATAAAAATATGCAATTTTAAATAGTCCCTATAAAATCAGAAAATTGGCCATGGGGAGGGGGGCGGGGCGAAGGGGTTGGATTTTAATTTCAAAGGCTTAGATAGGTGCAAATATATGTGTAGACTCAGAATAGGTGAGGTTTAGTCACTCAGGTATAAAATTTGTG
>JAWQUT010000196.1:492842-526082 GCA_033807755.1 Ellobium chinense | reverse complement strand
GTCCTCTGTTCATTGCAAAAGTTACATTTTATGTTGTTTCCTGGAGCAAAACAACCGCGTTCCAAAACAAGAACTTCCGCGTTGATCAGCTCAGAAATTCTTTGATGCACAGTAATCTAAAGCATTTGAGCTGCTTAAAATAATACTTGAAATATATTATAGTGAGTTAAGCTTGGCTGCAGGCTGGTTGAGAAGAAATGCAAACATCAAAATCAACAAGTTTATATCCCAGACTCCCTACAGAAGTAGATAGATATGCATCGAGGAACAAAGAAAATGGCAGAAATTTCTTGCTCACATATTCACTGAAGTGAATAGAACTCAAACATTACAAACAAGTTCAAGACAGGATGAGAATGCAATAGGAACGATTAGCATAACAGCTCATCAATGCAGAAGATCTGTGTTTGTTTTTGTTTTTCCTGTATTGCTCTGTTCATTGCGAAAGTTACACATTTATTTAATTTTCTCTCCTTGAGCAAACAACCGCTTTCCTGAATTAGACTTTCTGCATTGCTTAGAACCTTTTTAATACATGTAATTTAAGGCACTTGAATTGCTTAATAAGCGGGTTCTCAATTGTTAAGAATACGAAAGTCGAGACGTATCTGTAGGAACATAGAAGTGTGAATTAGCTTTCGCAGAGAAACTTGAAAACGATGTCATAGGTAGAAACCTATAACATGGAGGAATCATGGATTGTTTCACATGGTCAATTGGAATATTTTGATTACGTAGTCCCTAAGACACGTCATATTGGAGTATCAGAAACAAATTAACCATGAAATAAATTAACGCCAACGATTCTCGATCAAGATTTCCAAACTGCGATCTATGCCATAAACATTGCCTATGTATTCAAAAATTAAAAAAAAAAATTGGTAAAAGTAGCATACTGTTACTGCTGACAGCTTTCTCACAAGTTTTCTCCCAAGATCATCATTGTGAATCGAAAAGAAGAATATCGGAATCGGAAGGTTATGGTGAGTTTTTCATGAGCTTATCACGTAAGACAAGATGTATCTACACTAAATTTTACTCACGAGCCCAAAGATCTCATAAATTCGAATTTATGAACTGTTGTTGGTATTCAAACAGTCATACTGTACTTTTTTGTATGGGATTCTAAATGGCCATTTTCATGAAATTAACTCCCTTGAATTCGCTCGATGGGGTCACCATTGAAAATTTAATCAGCATTACGTGTAACAAAATTCAATCGCACGGAGTTCCCAGAGGTACTTAAACTTATCATGCGAAATTTTGAACCCTATATCTGATAGAGAACAGCGAATCAACCATTTGAAATTGGTTTGTGATTAGAGCAATTAAACAGACCTCCAGCTGATGTCTGTAACATGCGTATGAAGTATTTCATTATTTATCTTTGTTAACCCTTCAAGACCCGCTGTGCCGTATATGGCACATGAGCTTAGCTTTTCCGTAGCATTATGATATGTTATTGTAATTATATGGAAATGATAGCTCAAATAACCAGCGTACAATATTACTACATAAAAATAATTAGTCTGTATGAGAGTATGAAAGTAAAGTTGAAGCGATCTAAACCACTTACTCAAAACATCTACAAGAACTGGCTTTCTCACTATATAACTTTTCTACTCTTATAGGATTAATTTTAAGACGTTGCCGATGTTATAGATTGATTGTCATCATTTGGAATGTGCTCAAATATTGTGTATCATGTCCGAGAGCAGTGTACTCGATTTCGCCGTAAACCAACACTTTCCCTAACCCATTTTCTCTGTTAAACAATGACAAATGCTCACTCATTTACGGCGAAATCAAGTTCGTCCATCCGAGAGATCTTTCACACGCAAGCATTAACAATCTGCGGGCCAGAGGGTCTTGTTCCCCAGAGCATGGTTCAACAGGACAAGCTTTTTGCATCTACTGGAAACTTACCCATTTGCACAATACATGTTATTCATTCCCTTAATTAACCTGTGATGGGCAAAAGCTGTTTTCAAAGCTTTTCTGTTTGTTCTTCCCCAACTGCATTGTGAGTCATGAGAAAGCAATGCGATGGAAGAGACAGTGCGACGGGTTTAGTCAGCACTGATGAGAATCCCTATTTCAACACAGAAAGCCAGGGCCGTTCACAGCCAGCCCGGAGATCTAAGATAAAACCAGTTGCAATTTAAACGTATTAATCTCTCTCAATGAGGATATAATTGTCGATTCTTTTTTTTTTGGTCATTTCTTTGAACCATTCCATCATACTACGATGTTTAAAGTCACCGTAAATACTGGTTGGCTCTCACTTTGAAAGAATGGCTGTTTTCGGTGCGTCCCAGGCAGTGTCTAAAGAAAATGACATCACCCCTTCAGCGCAAAGAAGTTCACTCAGTGATACCAAATACAACACACGGTGAACCACTTCTAGACATATTATTACATTTGGGACTTGCGCATTAACAATGGGATCTCTTACCAGGCTACTAGACTAAAGGTGCATTCAGCACTGATCCATAATGTGATTCTTACGATGGTTAGATAGACTATTCCTTCGTGAATTTGTATGCTCTGGGTTATCTATATAGTAGGCTCGGAGAAAAAAAAATGAAAAACTCAACAATCTTTAAAGCTTACAAAGTACGGACAGACCACATAGTGGCTCCAAAGTATTTAAAGCAGGAAACTCTTTTTCCATGGATTCTGCGGATTTTTCCGAATCTAAGGACAATGAGTTTCCTGCTTTCCATAGCTCTTAGTGAAAGAGTAAATTTTCTCCAAAATGCATCCAAGAGCAGTCTGAACATCAAGGATACCACCGTTAACGATGGACATCTTTGTACTTTCTTACATTTTTTTTTTGAGAGGGGAGGGGGGAGGTGGGGAGAGGCTCATTTTCTTTGTGAACACACGGGAGTTCTGTCACTATGCCCTTTTACTTCTGTACCATAATCATTGTAAACATATAATTATATCTGGAGTTTTATTTTTTGCATATCCCTCTATTTTGATGTGATTTACTGTCTTATAACAACAACAACAACAAAAACAAAAACAACAATCATCATCATCATCATCATCATGCTAATAATAATAGATAACTCCAGAATTTACTTTTAATTCTTTAAGATATAGCATCGATTGCACTATCCTGTATTCCTGCATCACTTCCAAAGTGTTGTACAAGAAGTGTGGAAGAAGATTGTCACCCTGAATCTTTATCAAACTTGAAAGAGCCTGCCATGAGGGATTATCGCACTTCTCTGGGCTGAGTCTCCTCAAGGGTGCAATCATCTCTTCTGGGGATACAGGACCAGGAAAAACTTGCCACAGATTTCACTGGGCTTTGAGGAACTCTAGCAGGGCCTTCTTATGTCAATCATCATGAGCCTCTCAACAGAGAAATTATTGTGATAAGGGGGAAGTAAAGCGTATACCAAATAATGTTACTGTGGACTACTTTTTTGGGGACTTCATCTTGAAAGCCTGACAACCCATGATTGACAGTTATCAGCCGTAGGGGCTGTCTGTGGTTTGTGAGTCATGCTATCAAGTATGAATAATGTTATTATACATGTAATTACTGGAACAATCACGACACTCTGGCCCTTATAAAGTGATGTTTTCACTTTAACATAATATGGTCTTCAGATTACATAGTGACTCAGGTCATAAAATTTCGTCTACAGACATTACTGAGAATAGTCCTCAATAGCTTTTTTTGAGACCCAGTTTCAGAATCGCACTGTGAATGTTTTTTTAAAGAAAAAAATAAGTGGCATGAACCAAAGACACCAATTTACACGTATGAATGCACACCGACCAAACTTAAATATATTTGAACAACTTCTCCTACATTAACACTCATCTAATTAGATTTTCACGTGATTTCACAACCCAGGGATTCAATCGTTGCCTCATTTTTGTTTCAATGAAAAGGTTGAAGTAACTGACACTTATAAGTATCCTGGGTTTATTATCGACAGTAATGTCAATTAAAATTCTTGCGAAATTTTTTCTTCGAGCTAACTTTCTTAAAATAATGTTTTCAGCAACAAGTATGAATAATGTTTTTATACATGTAATTGCTGGAACAATTACGACACTCTGGCCCTTATAAAGTGATGTTTTCACGTTAACATTTGGTGCTCAGATTATATAGTAAAGTGTGAAGTACCCGGAATCAGCTTACTGATGTCTCATGTAATGTGTATGTATATTTAAACAAAACAAACAAAATCATGCTCATGTAAGCTTGCAGGAAATTTGTATGATTTCCTTTGCAAAATTGATGATGTCGGAGTGAGTACACCGCTGAACAGACAGGACACATCTTAGGCCCTTGACAGACGCGATGTAAAAAACGCAGCAGGAATTACTGCGCAGTCTGGAGATACACTGTGGCAAATGGGTGCGGTCACACGAGCGACAGGCAGTAGTTTCAGTCCTGGCGTAGCAGATGTGTGTCGCGCACATTCTGATACACCGCGACACTCACCATGACTAAAACCACCCTGACTCTCCGATCGTCCATGTTGAACTGAGCTGTAGCGTTAAATGTCGCCCGTCACAAAAGTAAACGACACTTTCTGCGCGGAATTTACTGCGCGACAATTGTAGCTCATCTGTCAAGGCCCTTATGGATTATTCTGGCTGGACTGTATTTGTAACCGAGACAAATATTTTCCCGAACTATCTCCCCTATTCGACTACCAAGTTTTTAATCCTTAGTTTATTATACTAAAATTCGTTTTTGCCGGTAACCTCCTCTCTAATTCAGCGGATTAGCACGCTGATTTAAAATCTACAGAAAGACTCAACTTTCACATGAACCAGTCTATAACCAATCTAATTTCGTTCTTTTTAAAAGGATAGTTAAGAATCATGATAATGAACTTTGTCATATACGAACATCTTGCCGTCTGAATGTTCAGACCAAAATACTCTCCACTGGGTAGTCTGGCTGTCCGGCCAAAATACCTCTGTCCAAATATGTTTTATGCAACTTTAACGCTACTTTTGGATTGGAGATCTGTGGTGCTGAAAGCGACGGTCCTGGTTACCTTTATCATCAGCAGATCCCAGGGACTAAAAACAGTAATTCCGAGACGAAGAAGCAAAGACGTCTTAGGGAAAATGGCACCACCTTGGTGAAAACCTTCCTAGAAAAACTAGGCTTAGAATGATGTTAGTTTTTTTTTTCTTGTCTGAGCCAATGGCGGGATGAATCCTAAAATTCCAAGATATCGCGATACCCACTCCGCATACTTCAAGTACCGAAAATATCGATTCCATTTGGATTTTGATACTGAAGTATCACAGGTTTTATATTTTTTTTTTGGTATGGATATATCGGGAGCTTAGGACCGGCAAGGATTGAAATTACTTTCGATACAATTTCGGTACTAGGTTACTGAAGCCGTGGCATATGTAACATTCCGGGCTCTTTGACGCAAGACTGTTTGCAACAGGAATAGCTCAATATTTGTTTGAACGTTTAAGTTTCCCCTTTCTTATTCATTGCTGCTTTGCATTATGTACGCTGATTCCCAATCTCCTTTTGTGAGGCAGGAAAGCGTATGATACTTCGAAATTCACAACCCTCTAGAATTAAAGCCTTTGGTTTCAATCACATAATTGGAAGTGAGCCTGCCGCTCGCTGTTCACCACAGAAAATAATTGGAAATATCTTCTTTGCTGCGCCCCAAACTATCTTTGGAAGATCTTTCCCACTCTTGGAGACCTTCGACCTTCAAAGCATTTCTTCATCGTTCGATTAAAACAAAAATAAAGGGGAAAAAAAATAGGGACCCACACATACAATGTGGGTTTCATATCTTTTGGAACCTACGCATTTGCCATGAATCTTCGTTCTGATTTTGAAAGCCCAAAACAGAACAATGTTGTCCTCGACGGTCAAAGACTTCTCCATTACAGCGGAAGTGGTCAAAAAGGCTGCGCTAGTCGAGGGCCGAGAAATATTGTGCTAAAATGGTCCAGATGATATCTGAGTTGCGGCATTGGTACCATATCGAAGATGGGGAGTATCAAAGATATCGATACTCAGACACGATTTTGCCCGTCAGGTCCGAGGCCTGTTTTTGCTGGTTATTTGTTTTTCCTTTCGTGGGTTTATTTTTTTTTCTAGTGGTTTTTTTATTCATCCTCCTAGGTCCTGGAGGCGTTGAAATGAGCGGTCTGATGAGCTCAGCACTATTTTAAGGAACTCAAGTGATGGAAGAAAGAGACTGAGATTACTAGGAGACTGTTAATAACGCTTGTATGCTCGGATGCCAGAATCCTTAAGGTCTGTCTTGTCCTGTCTGAGTACTTTGTTGTTTGCGCGAGCTTTTGTGCGTCTACTTCTTTGTCTGCCCGTCTGCGTTGCATGGCTGTATATTGTCATACTAGATGTCTTCCACACCCGAAAAAGTTTGCTGAATTTTAAAGTATACTAACTTCAAACATTCAAATCGCGTTGGCACGCTTTAGTAGACGGGCATTCTCTGCTAGTGCTGAAGACTTTAAATATCAACGTGCTATGGTTTTGTCACAGATGAAACTTAAAAACAATTTCAAATAATACGTCCCCTCAGTAGTACCTTAATGTTCTATGTCACCATACCACTGTTTTGAGAAAAAAAAATCACCTGAAAATTGGGAACACGGTATTATACCTTGCCTGATGTGGGTCTTAATACACTGGCTCCGGGATGTAACTTTTTTTACCTTGTTCTTGTTGTTGTTGTTGTTATGGAGATGGTGTGGCATCTAAAGCAATGAAATTTGCAACATATAAGATGTCGGTAAGTATATTCAACGCTTTGTTCCAGTTATTAGACTTTGAATTTTGTAAACATTTTGGGGGAATGGAGGAGTGGGGGAGGTAGGCGGTGTAAGTGTATGTCTGTATAAACCTTAAGCAATGTACAAGTACATGTGAGTTCTACTGCGTCAGGGTTTCATCAGATATAAGCAGAAAGCATTATATGGAGGAATTTACGAACTAGAAATCTATGGAACAGTGTTGGAGTTCATGCAGCTTTTACCCCATGGCTTCGTGGTGGTCGAACGGAAAATGCTGCAAGGAATTAAAAAAAAAAATGGGTGTTCGAATTCTCTCCAGGCCAAAACAAAAACAAAAAAAAAAAAAGTTAACAGATGGACACTTGGGAGTCATGACCCAAGTGTGGCCCAGCTCTTTCAGCGTTTTTAAGATCAAAGGGCCGAAACAGAGCCCTTGTTAGGCAGGGATATCTCTCTCTCTCTCTCTCTCTCTCTCTCTCTCTCTCTCTCTCTCTCTCTCTCTCTCTCTGAAGAATCGTCTGTTGCCTCGCTTTTCGATTACCAGAGTTTCCTATCCCTGGAGCATAAATACAAGACCCTGAAACCAAAGCATCACAAAATGTGTGGGGTGTTTCGAGAATACGCGAAGAAACTTGAATTCCCAGCACTTTCTTTGGGAAAAAAGTTCATGTTCTGTGAGCCGTTTTATTCTGGGCTAGGTTTATTTGGTTCATTAACAAAATGAAAGTCCATATCCCTTCCTTAGCAGAGGAAGTACCGGTCTCTAGACAAGCCAAGATGGCTGCGACTAATGCGGAAGAGACTAGAAACAATGCACTGACTTGCGAGTGATGTTTGCTATACATATCTATCTTTACTTCATTCATTAGCATATAGACCGCTGTTGATTCTTGCAACAAATTTCTCCGACACAAGGCCGCTGATAAGATATTCCACTAACAATTTTATTTGAAGATGGCTGCCGCCATATTGGCAAGCTTTTATTTCCCGTTTTGTACACAACGCGACACATTTCTAACAAACGTCTAGTAGATGCGCACCATTCCCCACTGTGACTGGCGCACCAACCAAAAAAACGAACCCTTTGCTAAGTACTGCCCACAGAATACAAGGAAAGGGTGTAGCTTCTCATTTTTTGTAGGGTTCAAACAAACTCAGCCCTATATATATTGCATACTTGTATTCAGTTTATCTCTCCACCTTGAATACCTCACAATGTTGATTTTTTAGGCTGGTTCTCTGGAACTGGAGGTCATGCCATTCCACTGTATAAAATTCCATGTTACGATGTCCTACAGCACTGTATTTTCCTTGGCTAAGCATTTTGGAGGGGCGGCCATGGCCCACTTGCAATCTCCTTCCCCCTCCCACTCTTAAAAAAAAATTCGGCTTCCACTCCCCCCCTGGCCCCCCAGCGCACAGCTGGAGTGACGTCGTTTCACGAGAAGCATTCCTGCACACGCCCTATCCCTCTCTGAAGCAACCAACGGAGTGTGAAAATGGCGCATGGTAGCTGAAAAACCAGCAATATTATGTATCTACAGATTCGCAAGAGTGAAAAAATGCTACCATGACTACTCAGCAGGAGGTAAAAGGTGTCATTTCACCCAAGAAATTTGCTGCTAAATGTGGCCTCCTGTACACCTCAACGACACTGGGTGAGTACTGACTATCCTTGGCTCGATGGTCTGAAGGTTCCAAGAGTGAGTAAGAGGAGTGGTTATATAAGCTCATTCTGAAGCTATGGTATAATGATGATGCAGTAGGCGGTGGTGTCTTAGGCATTAGTGATGTTATTGGGAGTGGTTGGCTCCTTGCTCTTTGTAGGCGATGACGATAAGGATGGTGTTGCTTGTGGTAGTGCCGGTGATAGTAGTGGTGGTGGTGTAAGTTAAGGATAGTGATGGTGCTGGCTGTTGTATGGCCAACCATGCAAAATAATATGCTGAGCCAGCGTTGCTGTGTGATGCCAAAATGCTAAGAATGTGTGGCGAGCGTTATACAATACATGATGGAACAGGGGTTACCGAACTTGTGACTAGGTCCCCAGGGGGAGGTGTTTTCTTTTGGAACTGAAAACATTAAAATTTAGATTGATATGCTTATTATTACAGAATCTATCCAGTCCCCTGTAAATTAATGATAAGTGAGGGGTCAACATCCATGTCGCACGTTCGAGCCTCATCAAATCCTCTTTCTTTCTTTCTTTCTTTCTTTCTTTCTTTCTTTCTTTCTGTGCATGCCCTATCATCTGAGAAATATCTGTTTGTCTTCTCACCCTCTACTTCTTTGGCTTACTGAGGATGGGTTGATTTGGTGTTTCTTACTCTCTCTTACTCTCTCTCTCTCTCTCTCTCTCTCTCTCTCACACACACACACACACACACACACACACACAAAAGCCACAAAATAAATCATTGCCATGTCACTGACATGTTTCGGTTTTCCCCACCGAATCGGTCTCTAGATCAAGTTCTTACGGCAAATATCAAGAATCAAAATTACAATACATATTACATAGACATGTCAAGTGGAGGTAACGGTGATCTGAGAATAGGTGTCTCCAGTCCATAACTCACCGAAAGGACCTCACGGACAAACAAATCTCGAAAACCACTGGCAAAGACGCCGGAAGCAGGTTTTGTCGGTATTTCAAAAAGTTTATGAGTAGGCGCGTGCAAGAGGGCGCGTGCCAGCGCGTGGGCTGATGAGTATTATCATACGCCATGGGGGTGGATTCACCTTCTAAAAAAATGGGTACAGTCTACTCCCTTGAATCACAATCTGCTTAACTGCAACTGTCCCTTAAATCAACATTTTTCAGACAACTGAATGCTACTAGTTCCATATTAAAGACATGAAGGTGCCAATAGCACCTGGCATGAAAGTATGCAATTTTAAATAGCCCCTATAAAACTATCAGAAAACTGGCCATGGGGAGGGAGGAAAGGGGTTGGATTTGAATTTCAAAGGCTTAGATAGGTGCAAATACAATTGTAGACTCAGAGTGGGTGAGGTTTAGCTACTCAAGTATAGATTTTGTGGTTGTTGCTAGGTGGGTAAGGTTACCATGTTTATTGACTGAAGAGGCTTAAAATAATAGGTAGCCTTCTGCACTGCCTAAGTTTCTGAAAATCTATTTAGTTTAGGGGCTTTTCTCTTTGTGTCAAAACAACGTGTTTGGAAAGTATTTTGGCATGGGATCCCTGGATAAGTTAATGACAGGCATAAACAGTGAAGTAAACATTAGCATCTTCATACCTAAAAGTAACTGGATAATCACAATTTTCCCATACCTCCAAGGGGTTGCGATTAAGTGGAGTCGGCTGTAAATGTGTTGAATTTATGTCTGCGTGTGTGACGATTTTGGGAGGAGGAGGGGGAAGTCTTTTTTCGCGGAAAGGACAGAGGAGGAAGAGGGAGGGGAAAGTCTGCACTATTTACTTGTTCGACTCTTCTTCAAACTCAGCAATTCCAACGCCCACACAACTAAATAAACGACATACAAACACAACACCCTCTCTAAAAATGCATAAATGTTTTTGGACAAGAGTTTGAAGTGAGAATGTGTGGAATGTGTGTAGAATGTGTGTGGGTGAGGACAATCGAAATATTTCAAGGATAACTGATAGGCCATAAGTAAATCAGGAAGTGAGATAGACAATAACAGAGGAGCACCGTTCTAAACCTCAGGAAGTATACTCGGAATCAGGGTTGAGCAGAACTGAGATCATATGAACGCAGTTCGGGGACTTAGGTTCAGTTCACGGCAACATGATCTGAGCTTACAGGCTATTTTAGAGGAACTCATCTGAATCTAAACTGCACCTATTTTGGGTGCTTGAGCTGAATTTTAACTGTCTACTGAATTTCACTTAGGTTCACATCTACCTCGAAAATAAAAACAGAATACCAAATTCAAAAACCAAGGAGAACACACAGAAAACTTATCTCATTGGAAAACTGCTCAGTTTTCTTGAACTGAGCAAAACCTGAGCTTCGGTTTTTTTATCCCTTAGTGAACTGAACTTGATCTGAATTGACTTTTTTTTGTTGTTGTTGTGAACTTGCCCAATTCTGCTCGGAATGCTTTCCAAATAAGGGAAGTAATGTAAGGGCAATTGCCCTTCCTGACTGTATTTATCTATTACAAGACTAACATCCCATTTTACAAATGGGCAGGCAGGCAACGCACCAGCGGCGATAGAATACCTAGCGCACCGAAAGGCATCATAGACGAATGCATTAGACTCCGTAAAAAAGTTGGACGATTGGCGNTGTATCTATTTTGGGTGCTTGAGCCGAATTTTAACTGTCTACTGAATTTCACCTTAAGTTCACATCTACCTCGAAAATCAAAACAGAGTACCAAATTCAAAAACCAAGGAGAACACACAGAAAACTTATCTCATTGGAAAACTGCTCAGTTTTCTTGAACTGAGCAAAACCTGAGCTTCGGTTTTTTATCCCTTAGTGAACTGAACTTGATCTGAATTGACTTTTTTTTTGTTGTTGTTGTGAACTTGCCCAATTCTGCTCGGAATGCTTTCCAAACAAGGGAAGTAATGTAAGGGCAATTGCCCTTCCTGGCTGTATTTATCTATTATATATTTAGCAACTTGGAAGCACATGTGTCACACTTTTCCGGACGAAGTGCCATAGCTACAGACTTCGCTTTTGGCTTGAGAGTACAAAAAGATACATCGCTTATCATGACCGCCTTCTCAATATTTGCCATTTGGAATACCTGAATTAAGTAAATAATATTTTACAAAAAAATTGCCGTCCTTCTACGGCTATTGGTAATTCACGTCCGGAATCATAACAAAATTTCGCTAGCGGATGACGTCATCAAAATTTGCATTCGCGGAAGTATTTATCGGCGGGAATTGTGTACACACTGTCAGAAAACTGTTCAGTGTAAGTTTGGTCATTTCCTCTTCCCCTCCCCCTCCCCTTCCCTGGCAGGGTTGAGATCTCGGCTAGTATATACTAAACTGTCATCAAAATGTCAGAACCCGTTAAGGAACTCAGACATTTGGCGTAATTTTTATTTTAATGGATTGAACAAAAATTGCATGTCTGAATAAACCACTAACTCGTTTTTAAGTCGGAAATGACTTAAAGGGCTTTCGACAGTATTTTTTTCGGGCGACGATATGACATTATAAGTATCTCCTAATCCTTTGGTTCAAACAGCGCTTAGACGTACCAATACGTCCAGGAAGCAGCATTCCCGTCTCGTATCCGACGTATCAGTATGTCTTAGTTCCTTTGTAAAGAAATATTTCTACATAAAGGGGTGCAATATAGCCGTAATAGTGCTGAAGAGCAGTAAAATTCTAAGACAAACGGACCTAAGAATAGACTATTGAGTTCATGGTAAATTTGTAACGTCAGCATTTGAAAACGACTCACGTTAAGAGGAGAGGAAATTGTAGGCGGCTGAACCCATGTTGTCTGTCATTTTGTCACTGGAATAAGAAAGTAAACTGGAAGATATTCATGGCTTGACAAGAATTGAACAGACATTAATTTTCCCAACTGAGCGTGGTAATGTCCTAAGCATCTTCCTTCTAAACTCAGGAGATGCATTCCGAAATTTTTGTTGGGCGTTCTTACTCCCGTAAAAGTCATGCAGGAGGAGACAAAAATGACATCACTCTTTAACCAAATACACACTTTTTAAAAGGTTAAGTCATTTCTCTTGGGCTAGCCAAGCCAAGCCTTCTGAGCCCCTATCGTAAATAAACATCCTCACGCACAGTTAAAGAAGAAAAAAAAAGAGGCACAGCGAGACTTTTATGTTGGCCTCTGGGCCTATGCATTTTCGGAATGGACGCTAGCCCAGGTTCCCCCAAACACAAACCCGGCAACAACTTTGAGGAAGGATTTTGAGGATCTGAAAACCTTTCTACACCAGAGAAGACAAGACATCAAGGTAGTCGCGATGGCTGTGGTGTGTGGGAAAAGATGCGCTTCTGTGTGCACAAGTCCAAATCTCGCAGCTGAGAATATGTGATCGGAATGACAAGGATGCGATATCAACATGCATCTTATTTGCTCACCAGGGCTCGGCCAATCTCAGCTTATCGCCCCTTTTTGGACAGGACACAGTGGCAAAGGGGAGATTATCGCTGCTGCAAAATTCCTGCGCTGATACAAATAAAATCTTCGGTATGAAGAACTGAGGAATTTTTTTTTTTTTGGTTAAAACTGCAAAAAGAGAAAACCTCGAAAATGTAAAAGTAGAGATTCTGGGGGCTTTTTTTTTTTAGGCGGAATGTGTGAGAAAAGATATGAATTTTTGTGAGAGATGAGCGTGAGATTATATGAGACATGAGCGAGATAGAAGCGTTGTTTCTGAGTATGTTCTGATATTTCTGGCATGTATAAAATCAGCTCCAGCCTTTGTGGTATTTTTATCTGTTTTAGAGTCTTTGATGTCGTTCAAAGGGTACGCTCTTCTTCACAACACGAGAGAGATATTTCAACGCTTTGATAAAGCATATGACTGACATGTAAATGCTGCAGATAAGTTGCGAGAGGAGGTAGGAGAGCTAAAGGCCTGCAGGGTTGAGAGGAACTAAAATCATATGAACACAATTCATGAACTTTAAATTAGGTTCACATGAATTTGATCTGCAATAGCTATTTTGGACAGACTGATCTAGATCTGAACTGAAGCTATTTTGGGTGCTTGACCTGAACTTTAATTTTTCTATCTAAATTTCAATTCGGTTTACATTTACCTCGGAAATCAGAACCGAAAGACTAATTTCAAAACCCAAGAGAAACTGATTTGATCTGAAAACGACTAAATTTTCATGGTACTGAGTTGAGGTTGATCATAAGGTTTTTTTCCCTTGCTTAGTGAACTTGCCCAGCCCCGGTGGCCTGTACCTTTATGTGCTCACTGAGCCTTTACAGCTTCCCTCATCAATGTAATATCAGTGTATGGATTCCCTCTCTCCATTTTCATGGTACTGAGTTGAGGTTGATCATACGTTTTTTTTTTCCCTTAGTGAACTTGCCCAGCCAGCCCCGATGGCCTGTACCTTTATGTGCTCACTGAGCCTTTGCCGCTTCCCTCATCAATGTAACATCAATGTATGGATTCCCTCTCTCCTTTTTCTCCCTCCCCTTAAAAAAAATGAGCTTCATGGCGTGTCGGCTCCATAATACGACGACATTGGCTAAAATTCTACCATGTTTAAAACCTTTTTTTTCCCCAATGTATCGTCTAATACCAGGCATAGTAATGATCTTACTAGGAAAGTTAATTATGGATACCATATTTCAACATATCGATGGCAACACTTTCTTTTGGAACAACTAAGATACAGAGACTAGATATAGACTATTTGAATATTAACTCATGCGCACATAAAATATAAAAGTGTGTAGGCACCACAAAACTACGCAGGGACACAGTCGAGCCAAGAATGTATGGACGGGAGTATGATAAGCCCGATTATTTAATGACATAGATCATAAATTTGTTAAGCTTAGATTCCAGTTATTGCCTTGCCTTTGACGTATTTACTTTTTACCTCATTACCCGTGAGACTTTTTATGAAGAGACTGAACATTTTTTTTACCTGCATTCCTGAAAAGCCTCAGGCACATTTCTCTCATTTTATTTCATTAGCTTTTAAACTTTAAATACAAGCACGTTGATGCAGTATTTTAAAACTCTTTAAAACCGGACTGATCTTAAAACACCTTTGCAAGCCAAAGTCCGTTGGTGTTTGGCTTTGAACATCGCATTCTTTTATTGCCATCACGTTTCCTGGATTACCAAAAGCATGACCAAACAACGTGACCAAAACTAAGTAAGCCTACAGTTAACCCCCACCTGATCGCAGTTTGCATAATTGGATTTGTCGTCAATTAAAAATACTTTGCCTAAAACAGCATCGCTTAATTCCACTCTCCGCTTTACAGCAACTTTTCTCTAGCTCTCACGAGGTTTCGATTACGCAGAGACGCCGTAACAATCTGCCATTGCCGTGATGATGATGAATGTACTGAAAAACAAAGGGAGGTAAACCTACTCCTCGCCATGTAATCAAAAGCAAAGGGGAAGTACTCCTCTTATGATCAAGCGCCTGCGCCTCTTTGAGTCTCTAGTGCTCCAGAATGTCTCAAGAACCGCTTACGTTTCATCTTCACACGATTCCGTCACTGTGCCACTTCAGATTCGCCCTTATCAATTCACAGCCTGTGTATACAACCCACCCATACAAAGCCTGGTCGATGGCTGTAAATTCTTTGTCTACTTCATAGTCATAGCCGGAGTCATTGTTTCAGTCGATCTCAGAAAGGAGATCAATGAACTATCTTTGTGGCTGAACTGCACAGCTGCATTGCGTAACCATTATTTCAACTGATAAACACACAGCCAATCCATATCGTATCTGTCAACGGTTATAAATTCTTCCTCTGCTTCGAAGCTTGAAGTGTGTCATGCCCATCATTTCAAACGTTAACTTCACTTGTTTCGCTTGTAAAGCACTATTTCAACTGTGCAAGATAAATAATGTGTATCAAACAGTCTCGAGTATGTCTGTCAAAGTTTATAAATCTTTGTCTATTTCAAACTTAAAACTTACTGTTTTCAGTCAGAGTGCAGGTTAGATCATGTACATGTAATACGAATAAGGTATCTTTGTTTCGTGTCTAACTCTAACTTCAGAACTGCACTGCGTAATCATTATTTCAAGATAAATAATGTCCTGGCCGTGTTAGATAAAGTCCGCCTCTTGACCAGTTAATCCTCAGAATGCCAGAGCGCTGCTGGTACGTCCACAACCGCATAGTGCTTACTAGGGCTAGACTAAGAGTTAAGGCTGTCACACAGCCCAAGAACAAGGGATGACAAACATACAGTAGTACATACTTAGAAAGTTAATGAAAAGATTAAAGCTAATAAACAATAGTAGAGAGCTTTTTACTTTCAAAATGAAATCTGCTGTGGACAGTAATGGCAGATGAAGACATGCTCATATCATAGGGCACTTCCTGGTGTTTCGATCATAATGAATATTGAGGAAATAGAGATAAAATTCATATCTGATCATTGTTTGGTGAAATATGATCAGAACAAAAAAAAAACAACGAAAAAACATAATCTATATCTGCCATAACGGTCCGTAAGAGCCCCGAACAGAAATCTACCGACAGGAGAGCCAAACCAGCAACTGTCAGATTGTGAGAACAACTCCTAGACGCGTAGCCCTAATGGGCTACAGTTCGATTTCGCCGTAAATGAATGAGTACCAGTATTTTAGCGTAGCAGTGAGAGTACAGGAGTCGTTACGGCGAAATCGAACGAAGTGGGCCCCATCCACACCCCTCCCCGACCTGACAGTGTGTGAGAAGAGGGTGTCTGGTTCAAACCTCTTAATCAGCAGAGCAACACACCAGTGTCTTTACAGCCCGGCTAATATGTACTCTTGGCTCTAACCTGCAAGATAAATGCTTAGAGCCATGTCAGTAAATTCCAAAATCCTTCTATATCTCCTAAATACAGTCGGCTCCTCTTAGCTACAACTTCTTGAGAGCATGGAAAATGTTGCAAGTAAAGGAAGTTGCGATATCCGCGACGTTTAAAGAGCTGGATAGTCTTTTATCAAGTGGAAAATGTTGCAGTTAAGTTTAAAAAATTCTTATTATCCGGATTGCGGTTAAGCGGAATTGACTGTACGAAGCAAAAGTGCAGTGATCGACCTACCTCACAATCACATTGATTATTTTTGTTTGGGACGCCACATATTGTGGCGTAACGACCGCAACACTGGACATTCCATAAATATACTGTGACCCACACGACCGACCAATCTTGCGTTACAAACGTAACGACTTTTGTTTGGGACGCCACTTCTCGTAGCGTAACGAACGTAACGATTGAACAGTCCAAATACTCAGACCCTCACGGGGCTTATCTTGCTGATTCGGTGAATACAAATAATACTGTGCGTATGAGCACATAAAATTACAATGGCTGAGAGATAGTGGGATCATTCCTTAAGCTATGGAGGATTAAAGGAAGGGAGTAGATAGAATCTTAACGACGCGCGGTGGGAAAGTCGGAACGATGTGCCCCATTTTATGCCAGGGGTGACGCTGTGGTTGAACATGAGGGCGAGATACTAAATACTAGTAAGTAGTTGTAATAGTAGTGGAATGGTATGTTAATTGTATTTAGCGTGCCCTAAAGCAATTGCCTTATTAGGATAAGAGCGAGGTAAAAGGGTGACAGTTTTACTATCCGTGAATTTCAAGGTCGTGTGGTCCTGTTGAATTGGAAGTGGATCATTATTGGTTCAATTTATTCTCTCTCTCTCCCCATTGTCTCCCAGTCTTTCTCTCTCTCTCTCTCTCTCTCTGTGTCTCTCACTGTCTCTGTCTCTGTCCCCCCTCTCTCTCTCTCTTTCTCTCTCTCTCTCTTTCTCTCTCTCTCTCTTTCTCTCTCTGTTTCGCTCTCGCTAAAATCGTTTAAGCGACATCTTGTCCACACAGTTTTGTGAAATTTGACCAGTCATTAGTGTATCAGAACGTTTTACAACATCTGATGTGATGCATATGAAATCAGATATCGTTCAGTTTACCATGGTCACTCTGAATTTTATACATTGCCCTTATTGGCCTAAATGTTGTAAAACAACTTTGGTTGAGAGATGCAATTCCACTGCTGTAGAAAGCTCGCATGTCAAATTTTAATGGCCTATAAATACTGTAGACATACTTCAGTTTCATTCCTTGTGTTGCTTTCCCTCTCTCTCTCTCTCTCTCTCTGTTTTTCTCTTTCTTTCTCTCTTTTCCCACTCTCTCCCTCTCCCTCCCTCTCTGCGTCCCTCTCTGCGTCCCTCCTTTCCGATAGTTTTAATTTATCTTGGACGAGTCTCCTTGCTGTTTGCTCTTTGTTCATGTTTGTGGTAACGTTTCACATACCGGTAAGTCAAAACTTTATTGCCGGACGCAACTATCTGAAAACGGAGAAAATTACTACAGGCCAATCCTAGCAGGATGCCAAGACAGTTACGCGAATTTCTGAAAAGATTTGACTTTGCATCAATTAGGTTGTGTTGTTTCTAGCAGGGGTTAATTTTTCCTTTACATAAGTACCGAAACTAGTTGCTATAAAGTCAAGGCTTTTCAGAATTTAATGTAGCCGATGTGGCATTCTGCTGGGAGTACCTTATACTGATGTGGTGGCTGACCACTGCCTGTATGGATGTCAGCTGTCCAAAGGCATTAGAATGTTGAGTTTCACATAGTAAAACTATGTTCATAATGGTGTTAAGGTACAGTATCAAGCTGTCATATATTCCATATATCACATCACATCACATCTTGCATTTCAAAGATCCTCGTTAAATTTGCATTAACAGCCATGTTATTTTATTTGTTTGATCAGTAGAGAAATTATTTTACAATCTCAAACAATGTTCTGTATCTCACTCATAATACATACTGACATAAAAACATAAAATTACAAAGGCTATCCATATTAGAAAAGCCATAGCTAGTCGCCGCAGTACAGCGTCCTGACCCCCCCCCCCCCCNCCCCCAAAACCCCGTCCCTTCCTCCTGGCTCTAAAGTCAGGTGCTCATTCAAACCTGAATCGAGTAGAGGAGTAGGAATGAAGTGTCTTTCACAAGCTAATCACAACATCAACACCCTATCCCGATAGTCGAAGCCAGAATCCCAGACTTCATAGTCTTCTGTGTATGAGAATTACATATAAGCCATACGACCACGCTGCCTTTTAATCAGATTTCCTCTTGGCTTCCTTTCAGGCTTGTTGATCTACTTGTATAGTTCACAGACATGTTGATTTGCCATTATACAACCAAACATTTTTGTTTTGCCAGCAGCTTATTTCTGGTAATCATTTTATTTTTTCAAGGACGCGACCGAGCTTCACTAGTTTACATGGTAGAACGCATCAGCTGATTCTGTTTAGGACTGTCAGCTTTCCATAGACTACACGCCCATTGTCATTATCCGAATGGTATTAACTTGTTGTACAATGGTCTTGCCGCTAGAAATCCCAGCAAATCGACACCAGAATCCGTGTCAACCTATCTGGCATCAATCAACGCTTCTCGACAACGATTCAGTGATTTCAAGTTCAATACGTTAATCCTGACTATTACAACAAATCACTCTGTCAAGGATTTCTCCACGATTTCACCATCCAAACATCACCTTTCACGTCCTGATGGTCGTCAGCGAGGCTTGCAATGGACGTCAGTGAGTGCTCTACTAGCTCCAAGTCAGCCGTCCAAAGGACAGAAATGGAGAGGTCCGTGGACAACTGAAGGTTACAAGCCTGTAATGGGATGGGGCCCTTTTTCCTCTATGGCTATGGGCTATATTAACATTTTGAGCTGCCCTCTGAACCCAAAGGTATAGCTTTCACCCAGACCCATACCAGATTGAAGCTCATTATGTGGCCCAAACTTTTAAGACTTACTCAACCCTAGCAAGCCCATTGAAATTTTTAGCTTGGTTGCTATTTGTAAACAGAGCCTACATTTTTCACTGGTCAATGCCAAACCCCTCCTCTTCCGCCTGAGCACACCCTTGACCTGGTGCCTGGCAAAATAAAGTAAAATGGACACAGTTTCCCATGATATCAAAATTTCCCCCCTTGAGCCCTTATTACTGGAAGCAGGGCATGCCAAAAGAGGGAAAAGGGGAGATGAAATATAACCCCTAAGTTTGTAAGACCGAAAAGTGAAAGTACAATTACAGGCCTGAAAAGTGAAAGTACAATACAGGCCTGAAAAGTGAAAGTACAATTACAGGCCTGAAAAGTGAAAGTACAATTACAGGCCTGAAAAGGGAAAGTACAATTACAGGCCTGTAACCTGAAGTCCTTTACACTGTTCTAATGTGTTATGGATCCTTAAATTATTGCGATATGCTTCTGCCTGCAATAGAATGAAAAAAAAAACCAACTGTAAATCTGACGAAGCACTTATAATTATTTCAACTTCATAGGCGTGGAAGAAGGGAGGAGGGAGAAGAGGGAATGAGGAAGAGGGACGCGAGTGAAGAGACACAGTGAAAGTGAGGAAGCCATCACAAGATGCATGTACCTAAAAGAACTTCAGTCTTCGGCAAGCAGAAAGGGATCGGGCTTGAAGGGTAGAAGGACGTCAGTAAGAACAAAAAAGGTTTTAGGCGGCGGCGGGGGAAAGGGGGGGGGGCAAAGACCCTATTTCCTTAAGTTCCCCACATACAGTCTTGTTCTTTTAAGATAGGTATATGTTAAAAGAAAAACGATTCTTAATCCGTTTATTTGCCAGCACCGCCAATCCTATCATGTTTTGAAGGATGGAAAATCGTCACTGCTACATTCAAGACACCAGTGCTGCATTGCTTAAGCTCGTCTCCATGAAAAACCGTCCAGAAACTGTATGGACGGCGTTCACTTATACCCTTCTCTTAACTGCTTCAAAATCAAAGTCCAAACTAAGCCTCGTAATGCCTATTCTAAAGCTGACCATCCCTGAACGACCCAAACTGATGCTGGTTGCTCTGATGCCCCTTGCCCAATCCAAGCAATTCTCAATGACCACTATCAGCCCCATGATCTTGGACAAACTGATCCCTGCCACAAGTTGACCACTCCATATCACCCTGGACAGATCGTTGGCAGGAGATTCCCCAGCGCATTCTCCTTGTTAAGCCATGGATACGGGTGTCAGGTAAAAGGCAGGTTAGAGGCTATTGAACTGTAAATATACACGATGCTGAAGTGATGGCTGACATGCGAGTGACGAACAGGTGATTTATGGCACGCTTGTCTCCCTCCCTTTCCTCTCTAATACAAGTACAGTGCTTTGCCGTGTATGTACACGCGTTCCCCTCTTCAAGTCATCTAATTTGTTTTGAGTTTACTTATAGATCTACACTACTAGCAGAACCCATGGCCCATTTCGATAAATACTTGTACCAACACTTTGCATTTAAATATGTTTGTCTTCCCAGCTAGGTCGACAGGTAGACTACGTCATAGTTCCCACAGTCAGCAAGGATCGCAGTGATTCAGCACTCTGAAAAAAAAATATGTAATGCCAATGGTCTAGTGACATACGTTTTTGCTTTTTCGCCAGTGATCTTGTCACCGGCACTTCCCATTTTCACAAGATCACCAAACGATATTTTCACTGTTTCCTTTCCACTGATCAGCATCATCAAGCCACACCAATGAACGTAATGCCTTTTTTGTGCATGGAGCACTGGGCGAGTAACCAAGTAGATTAACACTAATAACTGCAAGAGCAGTGATAATAATATTCATCATCGGCTGATGCAAGTTAAGACGCAACATTTTTCATGCCTTTTAGTAGTGGTGTTTAGTGATCTCAGCACTAGACTCTAGATCAGATCTATATTCCGTCTTAGCTTTGCTCAGACGTTTAGCGGATCTTCATGCGCACTGCCAGCACACTTCATGTTTTCTGTTGGATGTTCAAGTATATAAAAATCCTGAAAACACCAACAGTCCTCAGATCGAACTTGTCAGTACACATAACCACGCAGTGCTGCTTTGTATAGTTTGTTGCATATAGTTAAACCTATGTGCAGTAATTGAGTCACTACACAGTCACCATGCAGTGCTACTTTGTATAGTTTGTTGCTTATAGTTAAACCTATGTGCAGTAACTGAGTCACTACACAATCACCATGCAGTGCTACTTTGTATAGTTTGTTGCTTATAATTAAACCTATGTGCAGTAACTGAGACACTACACAGTCACCATGCAGTGCTACTTTGTATAGTTTGCTGCATATAGTTAAACCTATGCCTTGTGCAGTTGCTACTTTGTATAGTTTGTTGTATGTAGTTAAACCTATGTGCAGTAACTGAGACACTACACAGTCACCATGCAGTGCTACTTTGTATAGTTTGCTGCATATAGTTAAACCTATGCCTTGTGCAGTTGCTACTTTGTATAGTTTGTTGTATGTAGTTGAACCCATGTGCAGTAACTGAGACACTACACAGTCATCATTCTGTTGACCAAAAATAGAATAGTCTCTATATAGCGACGTCTATCCATCCCTTAAAAATGCGGTCGCCACAGACAGGTGGTCCTCTTATCCATTTTTTTTTAAAGGGGGGGTTTGAGATATGAAGTGAACTTTTTTTTGTTTTTCCTAAATTATTGTATCATGTTACTGCTCATGCCACTGACTGGGATCGGTCTTAGGCCGCATACATACATTACATACATACATACATACATTACATACATACATACATACATACATACATAAGAAAAAAGAATTAAGCCTACAGTCAACGACGGAAACCTTTGGTTAATACAGTACTTAGAAGGTGTCAGATAAGCTGTTTGAAATTGCTTTATAGGATTGTTTTTTTGTTTTGTGCTATTACACATGTACTGTATTTCATAATATTTTGAAACACGAGAAAGGGCGGTTGGGGGTCTTATTAGACAGGTGGTCAAGAAATTGAGATAAAACATAACTGTCAAGGAAATATAAAATATATGTCTCTCTGAAAGTGGTCGCCTCAGCAGGCGACCGGAATATGCAGCAGGTGGCCACGTCAGATTCGACAGTATTTTTTTTTTTTTGAGCGTGCTATCTGGGAACCCCGTCAATACTATTCTTGAACGAACAGGACCAGTGACAGTACTCTACAATCAACCGCGCTAAGCAGGTATTCCAACTTAACCTGATTACATTTCAACATTAAATATATCTTGATAACGTGACATGCGACTTTATTGGCTAACAGCTAACACCACCTACTGATTTTTTCCCCCTCTCTCTTTCTATTCCAAACAGCCGCCATGATCTTTCTATTCCGGTGATGCAAGCTTGAATAACCGAGGAGACGGCGAGGGCATGACCAGGAAATCCCCCCGGGATGTGTAAACTCCATGTTTGTTTGCTTGTGTGATTACCCCTTGTCCGCCCTTACGAAAGCTGTCAGCTCCTGTTAAAACGGGATCCATTGTCCGAGGGCTATTTGATAGCTGGTGTTGAACTTGGCCTGAGCCTCAAGGGCAGTAGATGTCTGGTGCCCTTGGAAAGTGCATTGTGGGATCTGGTCAGCTCAGTGGTGGCTGGTTCCAAAAAAAAAAATTAGTTTGAATTTGGCACTTTGAATCTTGTCAACTATTTTCTTTCCATTCACTTACTATAGTACTTTCGCAATGAGCAAAATTTTTATAACATATTAGCCCAAAAGGGCGTATGTATTATGGCTGGAAATTAAAATGCTCGCTAAACAAAGGTCTGGATTTCACACTTTTAATTTGGTAGCCAAACTAACAGAATCCGTGCAGGACCGCCCATAACAAGAATGGCTGCCTGTTATTGTTCCGTATTTTTTGTCATCAAACTCAATTCAGATAATAAATTGTATTTTCTCCTTTTATTGGCTTCAACACCTTTGCACCTGGGGTGCGACACTTCAGACTTGACATCAACGACAAGCTATTGTTGCACAATCAAGCATTGTAAAAGACAGACAATGCAGAAATAATTTGAGTCAATATATTAGACAACATCAAAAGACTTTTCCGCTGTTGGTATGCCTTTAATGTTGGTTTTTTTTTACGCCGTGGAGGGAGTGTGGGGGAGGGGATATAATTGGTTATACTATGGCTTATATATGGCTTTTATGATGCAATGCCACATTTCATTAAAATAATACTACTATTTGTGAATCTCTATCTCAGCCTAATAGGCTCACGCGATCCACATCATTATTCCCGCAGCAGGCCTGATCACTCAAGGAAGTTCTCAACTTCCCAAAGAGCGTTCAAAACCGCTGCCATTTACAAGCTTTGATCACTAGCTTCCTTATTATATCCTCCACTGCCTATAGACAGGTACCTGTTTTACAGACAGGTGGACTAAGGAAAATGTAAATAAAATCTTTTCTCAAGGCACTTTGACTTGTCGGTAATCGAACCCACGAGCTTTAGATCTTGAGTCCAATGCCCTAACCAGTCGGCCATGCTGCTCCACTGCTCATCATCAAGGGCGGCACCCGCTCGAAATAGAGATCGAATCCCATCGGATTTGAGTATCCGAGGGCCTACTGGACTTTAGTTACTGTAACCTTTCGGCCGTGCTGCTCCACTGCTCATCATCAATAACTACAAAAACAAAACCCAACGCCCATAACAAGAGTGGCTGCCTGTTATTGTTCTGTATTTTTTTGTCATCAAACTCAATTCAGATAATAAATTGTGTTTTCTCCTTTTATTGGCTTCAACACCTTTGCACCTGGGTTACGACACTTCAGACTTGACATCAACGACAAGCTATTGTTGCACAATCAAGCATTGTAAAAGACAGACAATGCAAACACAGACCGAAGGTGATGACTCAGATAAATTGGCAAATCCACGGTTGTGTCGTCACTATCTGTCTCTGGAGAACNTGTTTTCTCCTTTTATTGGCTTCAACACCTTTGCACCTGGGTTACGACACTTCAGACTTGACATCAACGACAAGCTATTGTTGCACAATCAGGCATTGTAAAAGACAGACAATGCAAACACAGACCGAATGTGATGACTCAGATAAATTGGCAAATCCATGGTTGTGTCGTCACTATCTGTCTCTGGAGAACTGTAGATCGGAGCCACGAAAGTCAATAAACCTGGATAGGTGGAAGCTCTGACCCATCAAAAGGCAATGAAATAAATACAAACTGTTTACCTCCCGTCTGACACCCCAGCTCTCGCCAATCCTCGCAATATCCGCAAACAAACGAGACTGTTACGCCCTTCCGTGGCGGGATCTCCAAGACGCGAGCAGACAACAGTGCACTGTGTTGACTCGTGGATTACTGTCACATTAGTGCGGGATTAAACTCGGAAGCCGCGGTTATTCCCCCTGATCGCCTCTTTTATTTACATCTTATCGACCCTGAACAAGTGAATGCTTTTCCATTACCAATAGAAGCCAATGGTTGTTCAATATTATAGGCATTATAATTATCCAGACCCATCTAACACTAAAACAGATCGCCATAGACTCTGGACACGTTAATGCTTGTTCATCACCAATAGAAGTGACTGCTTGTGCAATATTATCTCTCAATCAATCTACTATATTAATTGGACTATGGGCAAAGACAGAGTAAAAAGGGATGTGCAGATGTGGATTTTTGTAGATCCCTCCTTGCCAATGTCAAGACATCTTCCCACGCTAGAAGTACAAAATGTACTTACTTAGCACGTCGTGTGTCGTTTACAGAGGCGTACCAAAGAGGTGACTGTCAGGAGAGATTCGTTTGAAGTGAGGGAGTAGTTACTAGGAAGGGCAATGGAGCACTCATACAGAAGAAAAAAAATCAACATGCAGCCTTTCGAGGATTTTGGAGTCGATTATTATATAGGTGAGAAACACAATCAGCCCCTACCCACACCCTTTCTGCTCACGCCACTGACAGTCACCTCTCATAAACTAAACCGGAAATGAATCAAAAAGAGAGGTGTGCATGGTCTGGGGGGAAAGTTGGCAATAGTTTCAGGATGTGTCAACGCATGTCTTCCCGCGCGCGCGGTAAAGCAAAAGAGTCCCCCAAGTTCAGACAAGCCAAAGCGGAAGCTATTTCCGCCCTGATGACTTCGAGGGCTTCCGCAAATATGACTGTAGCGTGGGTCGTGTATAATTGGTGTTTCAATACTTAGACCTGTCACAGCTATAGAATAATAGTGGGAGAAAAATTGCAATAGCTGCTATTGCTAAGGTATGTCCAGGTAACACAAGATGTGGGGGTGGCTCACTTACTATAATTACTGATAAGACGGTTTGAGATTGTAGATACGCGCACACGGATAGTATTCAGTAATGATGATACTGAAAAGAAAAAGAAGCATAATGGACAGCCAAGGCTTAACTTGGAGTGGGTAGCTGTGGGACATATTATAGTATTTGTTCCGGTGGTATGAGTGTCCCCTCTCCCACTCATAATAACCCCTTTGTTAAGGTCGCGTTTTTTGGTGTTTTGTTTTTTTCAAGAACTGACAGCAGTAGATAAGAACTTGTGCATTAACGATGGGATCTCTCACCATTGTAAAAATTACATCAACTCTGCAATTTGATTGTTGAACACTACTTAGGATGCATTCAGCACCGATTTACGATTGTAGTTCTTATGATATAGTAAGAGTTCCCATCGATAATGCGCAAACTCTCCGTTATCCCGGGATTCAACCCTGGCCCTAAATCAAGCACTCAGTGAGAGAGGCCGGCATATTGTCCGTAGAGATTAAGAGCGTACAAGGATGTCATACGTAGCGAAAGGGTTAATTTATATGCTACTAGTGCAAGGTTCTCTATCTGGTTCTCTATTCTGGATGAGTATGTGGATGAGGGTAATTTTGTGCGAGTGAAAGAGAAAGAAAGAGAGAAACTAGAGCAAAAGATAAGAGAGAATTGAAGACAGACAGGCAAGCAGTCGGACAGACAGATAGACAGACAGACAGGCAGGCAGACAGACAGGGAGGCAGCCAGGCAGGCAGACAGACAGATAGACGCTCCATTGCCCTTCCTAATAATTACTTTCCCACTTCAAATGAACCTCACCTGATAGTCACCTCTTTAGGCCCAGAGTGTACTTTTGTTTTTTAATATACTTACTGAATATTATACTCTACATGTACTGCAATATGGCCATTGGCCTAAATAACAAACAACCTATCAGTATAACTGACCTTTACATGTTCACAATCATTTCAGTACCGAGCCGAGGCTCCTAGCCTGTAATGCACGCGGAGCTCACCAAGTGATTTCGGGACGAGACTGTCGCGGATCTCTGGTATAACTGACCTCTGTAAGCGTCCATACAGTTGGTCTAAATACCTTGTCGTCAATACCTTGTCGTCAATACCTTGTCCCCAAGACTGACATCGTCATGTTCGGGGCATTCCCATAGACACTCCGTCCCCCAAACTACCTATCGATGTAACGGACCTTTAAATGTCCATATTTTATATGTCAGTAATGAGCAGAAGCTCTTATATGCACGTAGAGCTTATCAAGGGATTTCGGGACGAGACTGATGCGGGTCTTTGGTATAACCTTTAAGTGTCTATATATATAACAAGCTACCTATCGGTATAACTGACCTTTAAATTTCTATATATTACCTTTCAGTACTAAGCCCACGCTCCTGTATGCACGTAGAGCTTACCACGGGATTTCAGGACGAGACTGTTGCGGGTCTCTGGAGCTTAATAAATGTTGCCGCAAGCCTTTCACAACTAGGGTGACGATAGTTAGTGGTCTATTATCTATGCAAGTTGGTGTCTCTTGCCCCTTAGGTCTCTAGAGCTTGAATGTTGCCTCTAGCCCTTCACAGCTAGGGTGACGATAGTTAGTGGTCTATTATCTATGCAAGTTAGTGTCTCTAAATTGCCTCTTGCGGTTTACCTAGCAGCAGTAAAGCTGCACACTACTAACACTGTTACTATAAAATGCAGTTGACCCCTCTTGGTCACACTCGACTTAATAGTAATGTCCAGCCCTATTTACAATGGCACAAAAAGTCCGAGCTCCAGTTTTTGGATCACTTCTGGATCCACTATGCTGGAACAAGCATAAAAATGATAATAATAATAATAATAATACTAATGTGGTTTATAAGTCTCATATCCAGGCTAATGGCCGCCCATGCGACTTCACACCATCATGGTGGGGTGATGATCTTGGTTTGCTTTTTCTTTGTTCCACGAAATGTATCAGATCTGATACGCTGGGCACTAGAGGGTTAATGCGATTTTTTTTTCTTCATGGAAAATATACGCTTTTTGGTATAAAAAATCAATGAGCACAACTTTGCTAAATCGCACCTAGCATGTTTAACTTCGTTTAATCACCAACCCCTTCCATCTCAAGTTAATGGAAGCAGTAATCTGCATAACACTTTTCGACAACACCAAACAGGTCTCGCATATCCTGTTCAATCCCACCCCGCTTAATAGCAACAGTTTCTGAGAAAACACGTTTTCCATATAATAAAATATATGTTAAAAAATCAGACAGTGTTACTTAATCATACACCCCCGCTTAAACGCAATGATGTCCACTCCACTGTATAGTGAACAGTTTGCGATTAATCGCAGTCGACTTCCTTTTATGACTTGAGAAATTTCATCGTATTATTACACATCGAGGCCATCAATCTGAGCCGCCACTGCCTCGCCCCAAATGTGCCATCTTGACCACAGCGTGACCGTGCAGTGGCGTCAAAAACTGATCACCCCCGATTACTATCGCGTAAGAGCGAGGAGCCCTGGTGTAATGTCAAAATGTCACCTAGCTCTCTAGTCCTTCATAGTGACATGGGCTGGGCGATTACTGAACTGTACAAAAGGGAAAGGACTCGAATACATGCGAGCGAGAAAGGTCCCTTGCTTGCGTTTCAAAATGCTGAGAAACACACACACACACACACACACACACACACACTTTGAACGCTAGTTTATTTGGGTTAGGGTTTTATGGCTATTTTGTGCCTTTGTGGTTGTAATAACTTGTAAGACTAGATGATTAGGTAGACTTTTCCGGCCAATGGCTGCCAGGTCTACTCTTCCATGATTTTAAAACTATCAAGGGATCCTTGTAAATTTTTGTCCTTATCCAAGACTGAAGACTAGATGTCCACTTTTCCACCCCGAAAATCATAGTGTGGCTACCCTCGGTAATGTGATGGCTACCCTCGGCAATGTGATGGCTACCCTCGGTAATGTGATGGCTACCCTCGGTAATGTGATGGCTACCCTCGGTAATGTGATGGCTACTCTCGGTAATGTGATGGCTACCCTCGGTAATGTGATGGCTACCCTCGTACCCTCGGTAATGTGATGGCTACCCTCGGTAATGTGATGGCTACCCTCGGTAATGTGATGCTCTTGATTAAACCAAATGCACTTTGGAGTGGAATGAAAACGTTATTGCACTTTGGAGGATTTGTCTGAAATTTTGATCCAAGAATCGGGGAAATCCATTTCGAGGAACCAGTCAGTGTTAGCTGTAGGTTCCCGTCATTCCATGAGAATATTAGCCTATGTGAGACATATAGGAGCTCACAAAGCAAACATCTACCGAGCCATTTGGTCAGTGCTGAGTGAGTACACGTAACATATCGCCAAAATCTCAACTTCAATCATATGTCCCAATGATCTCTTCCACAGTCAGCATTCGATAATCGATTACAAGGATCCCACTATCGCCCAACTCCTGCTTCATAGCCTAAAGCGACTGTTGTTCATCGCTCGAGCCTGGTTTCCTCTTGATGATGATAGATTAAACTTTATCTTTGAAAATCTCGCCTTCCGCTTTGGCCTTCGGGGGACACAGTTATCGCCGTATTACATCGGGACACCATTGGTGGAGTCATCAACTCGGGCGGAATCCACTTGTATGAGTTTTGCCAAAACCGGCTTTCTACTTGCGCCAACATCCTTCTCTTCAAAGGAAAAATAAGGACCTTTTAAATCACATGCACAAATGCACTGGATATGGACCGCGTCTATGATTTTCAGTGAGTCCAACGATATGGTAACTTACAAACTCAATCAATCCAAGACGACAGAAGAGTGACAAACATATTGACCCACGGTCACGATTGTTGTCATTAACAGTGGACTAATATGATACTCTTTTTTATCATTCGGTATTTTCTAAAATGCATACATATCATTTCATCCATATTACTTTGCTGAATGAATCATTGCGAGCAATAGTAAAGGACATTAGAAAAACTTTCGAAAGTAATTCGCTCAGGCAGGTGGATAGATTGGTGTTCCGGGACACTGAACTGCTTGATTTCGTCTTATTTAACCTTCTTATACTTATATTACAAAGTGATCACACACACACACACACACACACACACACACACACACACACACACACACACACAACACACACGCACACACAAAACCACGGGATTTCAGTTGGCTTTGAACATGCCTTGGTGTCAAACTCTGGTGCAAATATCTTTGGATTTGACATGAAAGACTGGATGACAAAGGGCAAACTGATGCAACGGTAATGTTTTTAATAATGATGACTTTCGTCTTGTGACCAAACCGGCCCACACCTGGAAGCGCTACATGGACTTCATTAAGACTGGTCTAGATATCATTCAGACTCCATGAGAACAAGTGAGTGAGTGAGTGAGTGAGTGAGTGAGTGAGTGAGTGAGTGAGTGAGTGAGTGAGGTTGTGTTTTACGGCGTGTCAGCACGATTACGGCTATATTACGCCCTCATGGTTACTGTTAACGTTTTTCTTGTAGAATTTTCCTATCAATTTTGCTCGGACAGCGGCCGCTAGGCCTACTCTTTTATGATTTTAAAACTGTCAAGGGATTTTTAACGTGCGCAACATGCACACGGGACCTCCTAGTTTTTCGTCCTTATCCGAGAAGACTAGACGACGGCTTTCCTACTCTAAAAGCCAGAGTGTGACCGTCCTATCGGCTTCAAAACTGCAACGGGCGTCACTGTTGCAGGGTCACACTCCTAAAATGTGCAGAGACCATGTTTTAGGCAAAAACGTTGTAGTACACACATACGTTCGTTGTATGTTATGGAGGTAAATGGGATAGCCAACTAAAGGAAGAGGGAACGGGAGGAGGGAGAAGGGAAGAGGAGGGATGAACCGTGAGAGTCCAACCTTTGAAGCTACTTCTCTAAATCTCTGCAGTCAATCAGAATCAGATCAACAAATCTCACCACTATTTTTTGGCCACAGAAACACACGATGGCAGTCTCAGAGAGAAACAGACCATACAGGCAGAGATAGGAAGAAAGATACGCTACTGAGATACCCTCAGGTAGGTCAGAGCTTAGCAGTATTTCTTGGGACCACAGATACAAACATCCTTTGTGAGCCTAAGGGTGAAATGGTTTGGGGAGTGTTACATCGTGTCCATGTACTCGTAAATGGCCACTCCTATGTTTGCCACACTGTCCACTCTTTGCTCTGTTTTCTCTCTTCTTAAACAAGGACTTTTTTAGCATCGTTGGTACCACTAATCTAGTACGTATCAACTTGTCTAACTTCACAGATGTTCTTTAAACTGGAAACCTTACTCACCCCTTGCTTTGTCCGTGGCTGCTCTATGTCTTAGTTGGCTCGATCGTTAGTTTATGTTTAGCGTTCTGCTTGTAAGCATCATATTTTGTGGTGTCTACTCTACAGCCCTAATAAAAACGTATCTTTAGAATAGTCAGTTGTTTCACACAAAATAAAATGAAATGGCGTCCACCAGTGTCGTACTTTACAATTTTATTTAAATTACAAAAAGAAGCACACCATAAGGAAATGTCAAATTTTCGGAATTGAAAATTCCTTCATCAGGAATAATAATAACAATAATGATAAGGAAGAAGAAGACATAATATGAAGAGACCAGAATAGTCAGCACCACCCATAGATATAGTACACTATCGTGGACTATATCTATGGCACCACCATATTGGATTCGTGCAATGTAATAATACTGCTGATAATGATATCAAACCCAATAATTACTGTCTGTCTGTCTGTTCTATTAAAAGAACCCACCAGACACTCCAGAGGACAGGGCTTTGGGGAGTGATGTATAAAGGAGGGGGGGAGGGGGAAGAGGTGTGACACAGTGGTAGTGAAGCCCTATAATGAATCAGATCAATACACGATTTCGCTCTTTAGAACACATAATCGGCCCACGGTATCGATGATGTGGTAATCAGAGTGGTAAATTTCAGATGGCAGGAGTGGCAGAATGATGGAGGACACGATGTCGGGTTGATGAGGGTGTATAAAGAGGAAGGGCACTCTCATTCTAACATTCCCTCATTCGTCTCTGATGAGTTTTTATCTTGTGAAATTATTTTTAGGTCACTTGAAAGTCTTCGAAAGGGGCAAACTATGCTCAAGGGGGGTCTTAATATAGTCCATTCCACTTAATTACTACATGTCGTTTGTGAGCAGCTAGCCGATACTCAGTACGTCAACTGTCAGATATGAAAGCCATGAGTGTTGGTTGGATTTATATGATGATATTAAATAAATAAAAATCAAAGTCCCAGCAGATACAAATACAAGCTGCATACTGTACATATTCAATCTATTTGATTGTAAATTTTTGGCTAAATTTCATATTTTTAAATGGTTGGACAGCCAGGCATAAAATTTTCAGTGAGATGATTATTCTTGTTAAATATGAAATATGTTCAGATAAAGCAAAAGCTGCAAATAAGCGAATTAGCTGTATCATACACCTGCATTGAATGACAAGATGTGACACTTAGCCCTCACGCCCAATCTTTGATTGTCCCCTCTTGCAGTTGCACCCTGAGGACTCGACGCACCTTCCTCAAGCTTAGTGGTCAGCGAGCGGTCAACTAGGGGTCAGCCAAGGGGATCTTCTCCCGTCAGGCCTTGTCTTGATTGATCACTTAATGAGACGGTCCTGGCCTTTGAGTGGTGATGCATGCATCCCTTTGATATCCCCTTGATCTATCTGTGGTCTGCAGTGTGACTGGTGTCTTAACTTTCTGCATGAGTAGCCCATTCAGTCGTGGGCGTGGATTTGGGTTTGGGAAGATGTCGCAGTGGAGGTGCCGAGTTGAGGGAGAAAGAAAGAGACGGGAAATCAGGACATAATATTACTTTATATTATATCACGTGGCAAGGTGGGTGCAAGGAGGTGGCGATGACTTCTCGTGTCCCCCATTATATACGCCCCTGCTTCGAACTGAAGGTTTTATTGGTAAAGAAACGTGGACATGCTTAGGCAATGTCTCCATGTTCTGCATAGTCTCATAGAGACTTTATTTACGATCATGTAGGAAAAAGGGCTGGCGGTGGGGGTCGGGGGAAAGAGGAGTGGGAAAGAGGAAAAGGGGTTGCGGAGAGGGGGGNGGGGGGGGGGGGCTGATCGGGACGTGATCGTCTTGTAAGGAAGGAGGAAATTCTCTCAATTTTTCTTCTCCCTCTCAGTGTTTGTAAGGAAAAAAAAAAAACGGGCAGTCTGTTGAACTTGGAAAAACCATAAAATAAACAAGATTTATAGAAATCGGCCAAGAAATTATGAGGAAGGAAATTCACCATACTGGTATGGGGAAGATTAATATAGAACATGATCTGCTTTTTTTTTTTATGGGGAAAGACCGTGTATTGCGCCAAATTCATCTCTTTAGTTCTTTTTATAGACCTTAATCGTATTCGTTATCTAGCAAGTGACAAAATGTAGCACGCCGCGTACGTTTTTTTTTTCCATCGATCTCCTGTAAAAGTGTCATTTTGGTGCAGACATACCTTTCTTCCCCCGTATAACGGAAGTGATAGATCCGCTTCTGGAGGTGGGGAAAGTTAAGTTGATTTTGAACTTTCCATTGGCTTTTCATTTCCTCATGTGTAGGTGTTTTTGGGGTTTTTTTTTGG
>JAWQUT010000196.1:470756-492828 GCA_033807755.1 Ellobium chinense | reverse complement strand
GGAGGGGGAGGGGGAAGTTCATTAGAGAGGAGGTAATATTAGTGACAGGTCTCACGAAAAGATTGTGATTGTGTCATTGTGATCCACCCCCGAGAGTTCACAAAAATGAAAGAAAATGGAGGGGCTGTTAATAATTATATGGGTCACTGACGTCCGCGTTAGCAGGGGACACTCCATTCCGTTTAATCGAAGTTCGGATAATTGCAATTACATTTAACCGCAACATCTTACACATTACAAAGTGTTATAATGCTATATGAACATAAATGCAACCTCTTTTAATCGCAACTTTTTCAACCAACCCCCCCCCCCCCCCNCCCCCCCCGAGTTGCAATTATGCGGATTTGACAGTACTGTTTTGTTATTATTCTTCCTGTTTATCAGACTATCCATGCCCTTATCCCCCTAGCGTCCTTACCCAAATCCTTTCTGATTCTCATTATCTTTCTTCCTCATTCCTATTGTCTTTCGTCTCTGATACAGTCATACAGAACATTTTCTCGTCAGATCTAGTCTGCTAGCACCAACCTTTTCACGACAAAGGAAATAAACGTATTCAAAACATTCAAAACATTTTCCATATGTGCCAAGCAACACATCTGCCTTCAAAGTTGCTGGTTTGTTTGTTGTTGTTGTTGTTGTTGTTGTTGTTGTTGTTTTACAATAATAATCAGCATTCAAATGAGGCATACGTAAAACAAAAAAAAAACAACAAAACATGGGACCAGTGAACGTGTATGCAAAGTCCATACGTTAGTTAACGCACAGCGGTAACCACGGGAAACTCACAAAACATTAGTAGCATTCATTGCAGTTAACGCAATACGTTAATTAACGCAAGGATTATGCATACGACCACTGTGTACTGTAGTTATACTTCTAAAAACCAGTTCACTTGCTGTTGTGACCTAATGTTATGCGTTCAAATGTTTAGAAACGAATTTATGTTGCACAATGTCTTCACCGCATACTTGGGGGGTATCAAAGAGATTTTGTTCTGACTGTGAACGAAACATGATAGTCTTGAAAATCTTAAGGATCAACTGACCACATTAGTTTTGCAACATCGAATACCAAATTTTGAGAATTTCCGCTGATCGGTTCTAAGCTAATACACACAACAGGTAACCAGGTAAGGTTTCTGCCAGGTAGGTGCCTGGCCTTTTGATGCCTCATCAAAGAGCACCAGGAGTAGAAAGCTGTTAGCTACCTCTGGACTTGTGTAATGAAACCAGGGGTAATTTTTGACAGGTCTATAACGAAAGGATTAAACATAGGTCTATCATTTGAACCCGAGTCAAAATCAGCATCAGTGCAGTTGAAATTATCTTTCTCTCCAACACCAAAGAAAATAAAAGCAAAAGCTTTCAGTTTCAGTCGTAAAATCGTGTTCTCCAATTCTAGAGGAATTATAACACCTGACCAGACTACCTAAAAATATGGACATATATACACTCACGAGGATATATTATCATTCCGGAATATACTTAAAGAAAAACGCAAATGAAAGTTCGGCTGAGGAGTATTTGGTACTTCTTGACAACGCACCAGATCACAAGTCACTTAAGGAATTCATGAGTGCAATGGAATGTGGTCATGAAACCTTGCCATCCCTCCTTATTCGTATTCCGCAGATCATTCTGGTGCCCTCACACATTTTCTTATTTCCAAATTTGAAGAAGGACTTAAAATGTAAACATTCTGAATGAGAGGAAGCCGTCAAAAATGAAATAGAGGACTAGTTTCTGGACAGAGATGGGCCGTGGTACTCTCAAAGCTTTCAAGAGTCATCAAGTGGTGACAGAAATGTGGGTTCAAGGGTAGAGACTACATAGCGAACGATTCAGGTATATTCCAAGATTCATTGCTACGTTTTTTTTTTCCCTAATGGGCAAGGCAACAATGTTATATGTTTTTGCACTTTATTATTCAAGATTCAAAGAAAGTTTACTTCCAGATTGTCAGTCAAGAGATGGAAAACAAGTACAAAAACTTCATCGAGACTTTTTGAATCTATGTAAAGATTATAATACGGAGCATGATTTTATAGGATTTTTATAAAAATTTCAGTTTTATCAAAGTATCATTTCAATTAGGCTGGTGAAGTGTCTACCTTTTACATCTAGGACTGACTATTAGTGTTGGTTTTTTAATAGCTTAAATCATTCTAAACTATACGATTTCCTAACCGCTAAACGCATGCTGTTTAATCTTTTAACTGTTGTATTTGGAGTTTGATAAGTCCTATTTTATGGACGCTTGGCCGAATCTCCCCGATCTGCTTCGGAGCCGGTGTAGAGAAGTTTCTATTCTATTCTATTCTATTCTATTCTATTCTATTCTATTCTATTCTATTCTATTCTATCATGGAACTAACACATAGATCTAGTTACAATACTGGTGGTAAGATCTCTTGGTTTCAATAATCCTCGATATTACGATCATTTTTGTCGCCCTTGCTAGGGCTGCATTGTTGCTGCACTGTTGTTATTATTATTATTATTATTGTTGCGCTATTGTTATATTATGAATTATTGTTGATGTTGTTAAAGTTATTGTTAGTGCTGTTGTTATAATTGGTGATGTTCGTGCTACGGGTTCTCTGTTGTTACTACTGCAATTGTTGTTGTTGTTGTTGTTGTTGTTGTTGTTGTGCTGCTGCTGTTGTTGTTATTGTTGGTATTGTTATTGTTAGTGCTGTTGCTACAGTTGGTGTTGTTGTTAAAGTTGGTGTTGTTGTGTATGTTGGCCCTGCTGTTCTTGCTGCAGTGGAGTTTTGCAGGTGATGCTATTCCGGTGGAACTGCATAACACTTAACAGTAACCCGCGACCCCATATAACTTAAGAAACAAAATTCCAAAGATCGTATCTACCATTCCTGGCTCGCCAGTCTCTCCAATAAATGCCTTTGAAAAGACGCCGGTCTGAAGCTGTAACGGCCTCAATCATGTGAGCTCTCAGTCACTTAACTAGCAGCTCGCGTCAGACCTCACCTTTTCATCTCTCAGACTTAAGAGGAGATCAAAAGGGCGACAGAACTGTAATATATGGGTAGTAAAACTTGCCTGCCACTTGTCCGGCTCCTCCCTTCGCCTTTCTTCTTTCCTTCTTGATCTCTTTGTCTAACTTTGTTCGTGTTTAGCTTTTCTTCCTCCTCCTTTCTGTATTCCATCACTCTTAATTGTTCATAGAAATTCTTCTTTTTTCTGTTTTCTGTATGCCCCTTGCGGTTCGCTCTCCCAAGATATTATTTCTATTGTTTTTAACAGACTTTGAAAATATAAAAAAAAGAAGGAATACGAAGTGATCTCGACATCACCTTAACTTCGCCCTCTTAACTCTTAGTAGCTCTTCAAGTAATGTAACTGGGTTTACAGGAATTATAGTCAGTGTGCTTAACCAGAACTATTTGTTTGTGTCAATAGTGTCATTGTTAGGGTTAGGTGTTTACGGTACGTCAGCACGATTTTGGTTATACTGTATTCCTCCATTTCTTCATGCGAATAACTCTACATGCCTTCAGCGTTAACTCCGTCTTATACTTATATCGGACGTTTTCAAGAAAAGTGAAGAAGTCAGGAATGAAAATGTGAAATTTTATTGTGGCACCAAATTCTCCATAAACTGCTCCAGTGAGACAACATATATCAAAGAATATACACGTATATTTCTGAAGCTTAATTATAACTAGTATGAGTTTAAAGCGACCTTGAACTTGAGTAATTGGCAAAAAATGTCCTCTCCGTTACAATTCCTAAAATCAGTTTTTGAAGGAACATGTAATTGCGTGAATTTTCCTTTCATGCCCAGGGGGCTGTTGAGGGTTGGCTTGAAATAAAAAAAGAGGTTTCAAAATTTTATCCATTAAATAGGAGTTAACTGCAGCATTTAATTTCCAAGTTTACATATTCAGTTGTATCCAGGTATGTAACATACCACCTAGGTCTCATGAAAATGGATATTTTGAGCTCATTATCTCTGAAATATTAAAACATGCTCTCTCAAAAACATACAATGAAATATTTGATGATTCAGTTTTTTGTCTTCAATTTATGAGGCAAAGAAATGTGCGTAACGGAGAGGACATAATTGTAACGGATAGGACATAATTGTAACGGAAAGGACATCTTTCTATATTGTGAGGAAAAACTGCTATGGGGACTTCAGCAAATGATCCAAATGATCTTAATGTGTTAGTGATAAGTAAGTTTTGTAGAGTAAATACTGTGTCAGAAAAAATAATTTGCAAATATAGCATACCGATAATCATTTTACACAGAAAACATAGTGACCATTGACTAGTAGCTTATCATCCATAGAAACACACCCCAAGGATAAGTTGTTTCTTTTTTGTCTGCATTATGAGCCAATAAGAAATATAACTGTATTAAGAGATTTTATCAGTTTCTGTGATCAGTATATTTTTGTTTGTTTAGGTCTACTGTATTTTCATTTGGACACCATTTTATAACTAAGATCCTACAAAATGAAAAAAAAAAAAGAACAATAACAAGAAGAAATCCACTGGTACAAAGAAGGGAAAAGATCCAATGTACAGGGGGTTGTCCATTAGAACGTTCACAGGATTCAAGCAGCAAAAGCATTACACTTCAATTAATAATGATGAGTTTACACTCAGCAAAAGCTAACACTTTCATTTAACTTCCATTCAAATGCATGGCATTTCATAATACTGATGAGTTTGTACTGGAGGAAAAGATCAAACTTCCATTAAAGTAAGCTTTTATGCTGAAAATGGTAACAAAGTGATTTGGGACCCAATAAAGAGGTGTAGTCAGACCGTGTAAATTGCGGAGACTTTTCTACAAAATTCATTGTGCAGGTCTTCTTCTTTCCTCTTGTCTGTCTTCGTGCTAACCGCCACTGCTGCGATGTTGTCGTTCTGACATCTGTGACACTGGCTTATAGGCATTCCGTTTTCTTTTACTGTCTTTTTCCTTCATCTCTTCATATTTTGAAACATCACATTTTAACCTTTCACGGTAGGCACGCATTCTGTCTTTAGCTGGCACGGACTTTGGTTTTGTTGTGGACTGTTGAAAAACGAAAATAAGAATAGCATTATAAAGTGTAAAAAAAGAGAGATTGGTATTCCTCCTATTCCACTAATATTTAATAAATAGGAAAGGTTGAAAAACATGACAGTGTTAAGTGATATTGTTAATTACAATGTGTTCTATCTAAATGAAGTCAAGCAGCTGTTGAGTGTCAGGCATACTTATTCCATCTTTCAAGCTAAACATGATTTTGCTGTGTCAAGTTAAGTGAGGCCTGGAGTTTGGGAACAGTTTTAAGTTTGCTCAGACAGGGCCTATAAATATGATATCACAAATCAGAAGTGGGAATGGAATGTGGACCACTTGCACTTTGTACAAGTTTTTCCATACTGATCTCCTACTCAATAGTCAATGCACACAGTAAAATAAAATGGAGGTTCATTATTTCTATTTTCCTGCTTTTTTTAAACGAAATGGTTAGTTGATATAGGGCAAGCACTGGATTAAAACTGCAGCAAATGGATCATTGTTCATTGCTGAGGCTCATAACTAGACTAGAAATAGTATGGGAATCAGTATAATAACAATATAATAATAATATGGGAACCAGATCTAGAACTAGGTTTTGATTTTCACCACAGCTGACTGGGAACTGGTTACAAAAGTTATGAATGTCTTCTCTGTTACACACCTGTCCTCTCCGTTACATATTAATTGCCAGAACTTCCGTCACGGAGAGGACTGTAACGGAGAGGAAAATCAGACATGTTCTGATTTTTTCTTCACCAGCCAAACCATGAAATCACACAGGTTAAGGTGTTAACGTGTGCAGCAAAGAGCCATTTATCATGGCACAGCTAACCGCTCAAATTATATTCGGGATTGTAACTGATAGAGCAAGTGTAACGGAGAGGACTTTAAGCTTTTGACTCACCTTTTCAGCTTGCTTGATCGTGCATTGTGATGCAACATCAGCCGGTACAGCTTCGTTGGTGTTCGCCATAATTGAATCTAAGGGCGGGTTATCTACTGGCAGTGGCCGATGCAATAAAAATTCAGGATTGGAAATTTTATACCACAATTTCATTGTTCGTAACGGAAAGGACTGAGTATCAAGGGACAGTCATATTTTCACTCTGGAGAAGTATATTTTATGTCCTCAAGTATTTTTCGAGTTCTTATCTGAAAACCTGGATATTTTGGCATTCCAAAACTTCAACTCATAAAACATTTCACGCACTTTACCCATTACAGCCAATAAAAAGAAAATTGAAATTGAGGAGAGGGACATGGCACTTTCACTACTACATCAACATTAAAACGATCACAAAATTATTATAATTTATCATTTTGACATAAAACTTTGGTTTAAGTTTACAAAATGGTGTATCTTTCGAAAGAAATATTGGAAGTAAGAAACTTTGCACTGGTTTTTTATTAAAATGAGGAATAATGTCACGGACAGGGAATCTTCACTTTTTTTGAAAAAGTCCCATATAGATGAATGCAATAGGACATTTCACTTTGTCAGTCACAGATATGGTGATAATCTGAGAAAAGAAGATAAAACATGTAGACTAGTCTAGGACCTATGTAACTTCCAGCCATAAACAGATAAGTCAAATAGTTGTAGTTTCTTTTCTCATGTTCTGTGGTTGACGTAAGCCAGATTTTTTTTGTACTCGTTATGTCGTTTTGACTGCCCGGGATTGTCTCCACATGTGCCGCCCCCAATTTGCTCCACGGAAACTCTTTCCGGAAGCGCTAATGGCGTTTGAAGAACTCCGGGATTAACTGGAGCACGTGCTGGGCATTAAGCCAATCAGACAGCTGCACGAGCGTACCGGAGCGAGGCTGAGTGGTTTCTAAAAGAAGCTTGGAGGAAATTCGCCCTGAGGCTTGAGTCGAGGTCTTAGACGACAGTGAGGAGTATAAGATGGATCTCGTTAAGTCATATGAGTGTCATAGAAAGCTGATATTATGATTTACTTCTGGCTGCTATAATGATGATAATATACAACAAAAAAAAATCATTGGAATGAAGGAGAGTGTGTATGTGGTGTCCTGTGCTTTATGCTCATAGATGTTAGTGGTAGAGATATTGTTATACAAGGATCAAAATGATCATGGACTTCCTTTAAGTTTTAAACCAAGAAAGATAAAAATACGGATAAACAACACGAGGATAGATAAAAAATTAATCAGTTGGTTGCTATGCTAATGATGCGCAAAAACAACAACAACAACAACAACAACAACAAAACATGCGTGTGGTGGTCGCTATGCTTTACAGCATGCTCACACTGTACAGATATTTGTGATATTATTATCTTGGTATTACTATATGACCGTCATAAACGATCATGCATCTTCCTTCAAGCCAATAAAGAAAGAAAAAATACAGGTAAACAACACGAGGGTAGTTCAAACCATTTCTGTATTCTGTAATCCCAAATCATTAAGACCATCATAGTTCGTTAGTCTTTCACGATTAGTTTGTCTGGACTCACACCGGCTTTCCTAATACTCGTCTAATCTTCTCTGTAAGGCCAAAACAAAGCCAACACAGGAACATAAACATACGTGCGTGCAAGACAGCTGTGCATTTTAGCACATCTATATTATAAACTTATAACCGGGCGCTATATAAACTCACTCTCAAACGCGTTCCCAAAACACTTTTTTAGCACTGATCGGTGAGGAGGTCGACATATGGTTTTAAGTTTTGGCAGGGGAGCCCTCATATCATAAATTCGTTATGCTTTCAAGTAAAAAGTTCATAGTTCATAAACCAAATGTTCTGGCTTTAACTCTTCTCAAAGTATACTCGGTAGCTCTGCAAATATGTCAGAGTTAATGTAAATACAGGGTGACACTCACAAGACAAAAATGTCCAGGAGAAAAACACTTTAGAGCTCTATGAAGGATGTAATTAAGTTTGAGGACTGTCAAACCAAGGCTCTTACCGAAGACCCCACACACGTCACGGAGCGCTGTGTTTGTTTTGTGCACGTGCATCAACTTAATTCTCTCATGCAGTAAGTGGGAACAGCAGCTGATGGGGGAGGAGTGAGCTTGTATAATAAACATTAAGCGCTCCGTCCCAGCATACGTTTTTGATTGAGACCTTCCGGTCTTTGTCTCAAACCTAAGTAGCTTGATCTACATCTAGAAGATTTTTTTTTTTTTTGGAGGGGGCGAGTTGGTTTCGCTTTTCGTATTCTTTGAGGATGAGATTATGTCGTTTCCTGATCAGATTGTTGTGTTTCCTGCTGGCTGTTTGGAGAAACGGATCTCTGCAAATCTGTGAAAAGTTGGAGGAAAGAAGGCGAGAGAAATGGAGGGCTATGCGATGCGACTCAGGACTTTAATTCTGTTTTCGATATTAGGGGGTATATTTTGTCCTCCGCTTTCCCTCTATTTACACTCCTCGCACCCATGTTTTCATGGACATAATTTTTCTCTTTGAGGGGTGAGCAAAGGCAGACTAGTTTCCCTCAGTGTTAGTGTTAGATAATGGAAACAGGCGGGTGTATTCATGAAAATGCAAAGTAGCTCAAAATCTCCGTGGACCTGCTATGGTTTGGTTAAGCTATCAATTCAAGACACATTATGACCCAACTAATGATTTGCAACAGGAGGTCAGCTAAACCGCTGGGTTCAAAGGATTCCTAAAGAAGCTCATAAAGCTTATATAGGAGAAAATGTCTATATGGAGTTATAGGCCTGTAATATTGTAAGATCCTTGAGTTGGCAGTGCCTAAATAAAACGACAGAGGTCAAACCCAGCCCAGAGAAAAAGCACAAAAAACTATGTTTTGTCCGCCGAATTCTACCAAATTTCGTTTTTATCCAGACCATAAAGAATGGCTAACCTTCTTGGATTCCCCAGCTTAATAGTGAGACTGGTCTGAAATGGCTTATTGTTCACTCAGACAATGCAACTCAGGATGATTTATATAAATTAATGATGGAGACATTATTATACGAAAGTATCCATTTCCGAAAAGAGTTCTGCACTATAATTCATGAAAAATCTAGTTTATTGGCACTAGAGATGCTATCATGACGTTAGTTTTCAGCATGTTCGCCATTTCTCAGAGAAGATGACTGGATATTTAGATATTAGAGGTACATGATCTGGGTAACTTGTTGTCTATCTTTTCTGAGGTTTCCATACATTTTCGAGTCATTGACTCTTTAAGTGTCCACTGAACCATGATAACGACAATGTTTGGTTTATACCCTTGCCATGATGATGTATTAGGGCCAATGTGGCAACCAGTGATAGACATCGCGCGTTTATCATCAGGGGACATAAGAATGAAAACACGATGTCGTGCGATGATCACTGTAGTGTAAGTGTAAGGGTTAAAAGCAGAAATATTATTAGACTGAAGAATTGGGTTCCGTTGTCATTAAAATTAAAAGTCAAAATTTGACTCCGGACATCAGCCATTGTTCTGAAGAAAGAAATGGTTGGACGATGTGAGAAAATATTAAACAAATCGTCCATTGAGATTAGACGTAAAAGGTCGCATTCCACACTAAAGAGATATATACGACATTATATTATGTTAGCACTGATGATCTGAGGACTGACTGAAAACTTTCTCTCAGTCAGAAAAAAGTTATAGACAATGTTTATGCCTCAAGTTAAAAGTTTTTTCTATCAGAATTTCAAAAGAATTTCTAGGAACTTTTCAATACATTTCCAACAGTAAAAATCGTGCAAACAGCGATCAATTTTCGCGGCAGTGATGGCCGTGTCATGACAAAAACTTACAGTGGTTTTTTTCTCTCTTTTTACAAGAGTTTTTTTTTTTTGCGGGAGAGTCTGGAACAAAAATACAAATTTCAGAAAATTCCCGAATAATCTGCCTCCAAACTAGAGTCTATGGGCTTCTGAAATTCCTGGAAATACAAGAACCCTGATAAGGATATCGTCTTTCTAACCTTTGGGGCTGAGAGTGGAGGACGCTTTGGCATAATAAAACTGCCGTTTGACGTCATAGGTCAAGTGAGGCTCATGGACATTATAGAAGCGTAATGGGACGAAATTAAGGGTGTGCTCAAGCAGGACAAGACAGATATTCTCATGGAATGGGAAGAGAAACTGAGGGAGGAGGAGGAGGAGGAGAAAATCAGGGAGAACAATCCTGCAGATAGTTGTATGAAGGAGATGCTGAAAAGAAGTGCCAGGAGCTGTAGGCTTGCTGGATTTGGAAGGAACAGAACTGTCCTCAACCAGATGTCAACCGGCACAATTAGCTTGTTTTTATGGAAGAGACTTTTGGCATTGGGATCAAAACATCTATGGACATGACCGGAGTGCTATGAAGATGTTTCCGGCAACAAGTAACATGTAGCAAGTAAATGGGATGAAATGTTGACTAATATTTTCAAGAAAATAAGAAAAGGAAAAGAAACTGCTTACAGGCCTTCTTACGTAACAAGTTATCACAGCTTTAATAAACTATAATTATATCTAAACAGTTCTGTCTCAACATGTCGGTTTCCTTTTAGTTAGCAAAATTAATTTTCTTCCCATAAAAATGTATGCTGAAAACATTTTATAGCGTAGTAGTCCTTTTGTTCTCACTTCTCTTGTGGGCGGTAGCCAAGATATTCAAACATCTTCGGTGGTAGTACCGTCGTTCTTTGTCTAGTCAACACCTGGATGAGAAAACGTGACAATCCAGCACCACCTTGACTATTTCGGACAGCTGGTCAGTCAGAATGCATGGTCCAAGTCCATATTTGACCAGTCAATAAGTAGGACAAGCGAAGGAGACCGGTTCATGTAACAGGTCGTGCCGTAGACTCCCAGATGTGGGATTTTAATTTTTTTTCGTCTTGGCTTCTCTCGTTGTATGCTTAACCTTATGGGGTTAAGTTAACGGAGGGACCAGCTCTAAAAAGTTGACGCCGACGCCGAAGGATAGGGACGTCCGTATTTGCAGTTGTTGCTCAGCGCGTGTCACAGGCACTGTGTTAGTTGATTCACGTCACAGTAGTCACACACCGACCTCATGTGTCACCGACGCGCTAATGTCAGCAAGTAAATAAGTTCTCCCTCTCGCTGTGAGTCATTTCAAAACACAAATTATTTGAGGAATGTCAAGACTCGATTTTTTTCTTTTTTTTTTTTTCTTCAGTCTACCAATAAACCAAAATGAGAATGTGTCACCAGCCTGCCAGAAAATGACAGGTACATGACTATGTACTGAAAATTTACTGTTTACCCACGTAGCGGAAGACCTACCGAAGACATTTTGACACGCTCAGATCTCGACGCAAGCGAAATCGCAGGTGAAAGGGCTCAAGCATAGTGATGGTGCATTTCCATTTATTCTAAAGTAAATTCAAGAGCCAACACCTTTGATAAATCACGTTCATTAGAAAAGACCGGTGTCGGAGTGTCATAGGTGTTGCAAGGATTGTATTTTATTGTACTAAACACGCAACTTTTGACAGGAACAAGAGGCGTCAAGTACCTCCCAAATTAAGCTCTTTACGCCTTTGTCCTGACGGTAGCTTAGTGACTGCACACGTGCAAAATCTGTTGCCAAGCTGTCAGCTTAAGCATGATAAAAACACAGCCTTTAAGGACTTGTTGAAGCGAGAAAGAACCATTTCATTTCGCAGTCACGGCTTGGCTGTCAAAATCTCAGTTTCCAGCTTCTATACTTTGATCTGACTTTGTAACTTAATTGGTCTTGTTGCCTATTTAAGAATCGTGCACGAGTGAAGAATCAGTAATACTGTAATTCGAGGGTATTAGTATAGCAACAATACATCGTGTCATGAAGTAATGAGGTTAAAGGGATATCATGTTCTATTATTATTTAAAGTTTCATACCGAAAAAAGGCGAAAGTGATTTCATGTCTGCGAAACCATGTAACACGAATTAATCTATTTATGTTAACAAAAGTAAAGAGACTTTCTGAAAGAGATGCTACTAGTACTATAATATGGCGAACTCAATGCCATGTGCCCAAGTGCAAAAAAGTTGTGAAAAAGATCGGGAGCCCTTTGTTTGAGACTTGAACACATTAGATGAAAGAGGTCCTTATGGTTGCAGGAGTCAAATGGTAAACGCCTCTTTAAGCCATTTGTTAAAATTACTCCTCGAACCACAAGAACGCCCTGAGATGACCAAGGCTGGTTAGCAGGTCTAATGCCACCACTATGCTCAAATTTTATACTGTATTATTTACGGTAGCGCACCTTCATTTAGATTTTTCATCATTCTACTTTAGGTGAAAAGGGGTTAAAAATGTGGCCTTCTTTTGCAAATAACACAAACAAAATCCACTGAAGCCATTGGGAAACATGGCCTGCAACAAATTATTTTCACAATTTCAAGATTGAAATTCATCACTTTTGCGTTGTGGTTTCACGTTACACGATTATTTCTACACATACTCTCCTACCATTGACTCTGATAGTCAAATTGTTGTTGTTGTTTTTTTTGCCAGTAAGGCTCCTGCAATTTTAAATGGCAACCACGTAAGGAACTCATGTGTTGGACTTGGGTGCTTTTGGCACTGACCAGGAGTTGGAGTTTTATATCACATCTGTACGCGGTTATACTGTGTCTTTCTGGCTGTATGTTAGTGTAAGACTAAAGTACTTAATAGAATTAGAATTGGTATTCAGCTCTCCGTATTGTTCCCATACTGGAAAGAGCTCATCCCTGGACAAATAAAGAGATCAATCAAACTACTGACAATGACGTATAAACTTAAGGAAGTGGACAGTGGACTTGCGATCTTGGTTTAGAAGACCATGGGAAAGTGCAGAGAATCTGACAAGCTTGAGTGGTGACATTGTTGCTGCCAATTTGCGATGTTGTCGCTGACGTCTTAGCTTGTACAACATCATGACTTACAAGTGTCCAGAGAATCAAGGGTCAAAGGATGGACATGTCTGGCCGGTCTATATGTTTACATAGTAATGGAGTTTCCCCAAGGGTTTCCTCTTGTCTCTTCAGTTCTACATTTTTATGGGTCCGGGGATTTTAACGTCATAACTCAACGGGACATGTAAGATGTAGACTACGCAGTTGTGGTCATTTACAGTTGCAATGTGGAGCCCAAGTTTACTTAACCCAAGGGTATCAGTTTCGCAAAGTGCTACAAAGCTATGATCTACCACGAATTTACATCAAAAGAGTGGCCGTGAGATTGTTCAAAAGAGTATGTACTTCACAAGGTACACGAAGTCTTGAAGAAGCTGGTTCTCGTCGCGGTGGGAGCTTTGTGAAATATGCGTCAAAAATGACGCTACATAAACAATTTCCAACAAAGCATTAGTCTAATTTGGGTTTTTGTTTGTCATTTTGCAAACCTCGGTTGAAATTAAAAATCGCTTCAAATTAGTATATGCCAAAATGTCACTATTTTAAAATTAATAGATATATGAATCATCTCAATAAACAGTCTTATTTTCTTTCACTCTCTATGCCTGACAGCGTTAATTATTACTGTCTTGTGAACAAATGGTAAGAAATCGGACACAGAAGATTGCCTACGCACAGTCCGCACACGACACACTAATCCCTTCTTCCAATCAGCGTACGCAATTCAGGGGTGTGCCAGCTCCTTCACTTTCATTACGAAATTTGCCCTATCCCAACAGCTATCAGCATTAATCCTTGGGAGAATCATGTAAAACTGACCATTAAAGGATTCCACTTTTCTTCTTTTGTAGATTTTAGTGCATTACTGTGGCTCGCACTGTCCATGTCAAATGAACTAAATTAGGTATTTTCAGCTCCATGACGTGACCTAGGAAATCTTGCTCACACGTTGGTTTGTTTACATGCTCTGCTCATGTATGATTACTCGTCATTCATCAAAATAGCCTAGCAATCCCTAGATCACGTGGTGTAACTGACCCGTCTGAAAATACCTCATTGAGAGGGGGCAGTTCTCACTAGAGAGGTGCGCTATTCTCGACATGGGAATAGTAGAGGATCGCCTTAAATCAATGCGTAAAACTAAGTCTTAACTAAAAGCATACTGAAGCTGCCAGACATAGACTTTGCGTACATATCTGACTTCATTCATGGAGAGTTTCAAGGCACTTCCTCATAGAGCTTGGTTTTGGATTAGAGGTAGGGTTTGAAAAAGAGAATGCATACATGTGAGAATCTCTAAACAGAATTCTGTCTAGGGGTACAGAAGGTTGTGCTTATGCTCCCTGGATTCTTGAACGGTTGAATGGGAACTTGTGAAAATAAAAAGAAAAGCAACAAAACATAATATGCCAGAGCTCAAACTCAGAAAGAAGAAGCAAGGAATACTGATTTGTTTCATAACGTCACAGCTTTTATCGAATGTTTCCACAAATGTATAGAACGTTCCAAAGCTATAAACTTACATGCATAACTGGGACATCACTGATTTGCATTAATTTTGGCAAAGATAAGAAAATAAAAAGAAAAGTTTGGCATTACAATTTCACTTTGATCTTCTCTACATTTCAAACATTACCCACAAATATTTTTTTTCTTTTTTTTTTAATTTTCAAATTTGAGAAAGCCATAGTCACCCTGACATACTTTAGACATAATAGACCATATGAATGTATTTCTCCTTTTCTGCAAACGTTTCAGAAACAAAAAAGAAAAAAAATCTTGCAGAATCACTACCTACAGTACAAAAACTACTCGGCCATTTCATGCTTTAAGCGTCATGTATGCTTTGTATAGATTTGCCGTTCGAGTATTATTGTCCACCGCTATTCGCCATTGATGTAATGACATTTTTTATAAGTCATTGATGGTACTCATTCATTCTGACGAGATGGAACACGTCAGGCTTTTGATGTTCATTCGTAATTCGTTCCCTTGATGTTATTGCTTTTTGTTCTTCCAAGATGGTACATATAACTCTATGGTGGACCTCACATGGACGCTACCTATCAACGAGAGCGCCAGTATTGTATGTGGTAATTGTGGTAAACATTCGTAAGATTGCAATTCGCAATCAAATATTTGTTGTCTTTTTTTTAAGCTTGTGGTTGGTGCGTTTAAGTATTAAACCTCTTAGAACAAAGATGTAACAGTTTAAAGGGTTGTGTATATACTCAACGCTGATTCCTATCCTATTTTCCTTAAATAAAAGCCAGAACGGATTCGTCATAGAAGTTCCCCCTATTTGTTCTGAGGGCATTGGCAACTGCAAACCCATTACAACAGGCCCCTATTCGCGAGTTCCTTTCGCAACAAGAGGAAAAGGGGATTTAATACCTTTGACCTACCAACCCATAGCTCTTAAACCCCTCCCATTTCTCTTCCCTCCCCCCCTCCCACCCTCCACCTCCCCATTACAACGCCGCCTCTTCCTCTTCCTCTTCTTCTCCTTCTCCTTGTTCCTCCGCTGTTGCATCTTGATACTGCTGGTACTCTGAGACCAGATCGTTCATGTTGGACTCCGCCTCGGTAAACTCCATCTCATCCATACCCTCTCCTGTATACCAGTGCAAGAATGCTTTCCGTCGGAACATAGCTGAGAGAAGGACATTTATGGGTGTCAGTCGCATCTTGAGAAACATACATTCAAAAGTAAAACTGAGGACTGGGGTTCCCACAACTAGGGGAAGCCACAAAAGTCAAATTGAAGAATGAAGTCCCATAACTAGGAGAAGCCAGTTGATAAGTTTGTTGTTTATTTTTAATATAAAAGCAAATAGCCTTTAAGTCTAAACCGTTCAGCTTTTTGGTAAATTTTGTTTCATAATTTTTGAAGACTTTCATATTTCAAGTTGTTTGAATGAAGAAATGATGAGCCTCATGTCTGAATATTTCTCTATAAAAAATGGATGGATTCATCCAGTTCTGGAGAAGCACTTTAGATCCTTTGCACACTGAATACTTAGCTCTGGGAATTATCGGGAAATCTAGTCAGATAGGAAGAAAAGAGCATGTGCACAGCCATTAGCTTTTCTTGTTTAAATGAAGCTGGTTTATGCTTGAACTCGAAAAGTGTTAAACTGTTAGAAGACTTCATAACCATGTCCTGTAAAAGCGTATAGCTGTGTTCAGAACTGGTGCTTAACCTGCTTAACATTATATCTTCAGTCAGTTCACTAGTATTTACAGATGTGTGGCCAGTCTACAGTTAGAAAGAAGATAGCTAAGTTAATAGCCTGGGGATGAATATATCTTATTCAGCTTGATAAACCAATACCCCAGACAGACAGACTTACCTGTAAACTGCTCAGCAACCCTTTTGAAAAGTTCTTGCAAGGCCGTTGTGTTGCCTACGAAAGTTGAAGCTAGTTTGAGACCTCTGGGCGGGATGTCGCAGATGGCCGTTTTCACGTTGCTTGGTATCCACTCAACAAAGTAAGATGAATTCTTGTTCTGAACATTTAGAACTTGTTCTTCCACCTCTGTGACGAGAAGATCACAGAGACATGAATCATAACTAATCGTGAATAGATTCCAGGAAAATGAGATTCCAGGTAAATAGAGGGTATTGCAGTTTTACAAAGATGTATGCAGAAAGAGTCCAGCTGATGAATAAGGCATGCGAGACCAAAGATCTAAGACAACAATGTGCATTGTCAAGAGAAATGTTTTAACAATCTGAGGTGGGTAGCTTTAGTGAACTCATCAAGTTGTGAATCTTAAGCTATACCTGGAATGAGTACTTACGTGCATTGAAAATCTCAAGGTCAGTAGAGTACAGATGTAAAACATGCGAGGAACAGCAAAACTGATGCTAACATTGAAGACGAGTTTAAGAGACATCTATATATTTCAACAACCATTGTGTCTGAGCTCCCCTTTTGAAATCTACAATAGGTGTTAATATACAGATGGAGCGGCAGAATCGCAGGCAACAATGTGTTGATGTTTGTGAGTGACAAGACGCCAAAGGCTTGGGCTTGCGCCAGCTGCTGAAGTTTGGACCGTTACATTCTATAAAACGTTAGATTCCAATGAAAATTTGTTGCGCTTCTGAGAACATTATTGTTTTGTGCTTCCTTGAATTATTTCATAAAAAGAATAGCCACCCCAAGATGTCTTTGTTTTCCATGGCACTACCTACAGAAAACGTCAAGAAAATAAATATCACACAAACATTTGAAAGGCAATAGACCTAAGATAAGATGACTTTACCTTTAGTGGACATTCGGCCCCTGAAGATGCAAGCTACGGTCAGATATCGTCCATGCCTGGGATCGCAAGCCGCCATCATGTTCTTAGCGTCAAACATTTGCTGGGTCAGCTCTGGAACTGTGAGGGCACGGTACTGAGGACAAAAAATAAAAATGTCATTTTATTTTGCGTTCGTTTAGAAGATCGCAAGGGGTACTGACAAGCACACCTGTGGGACCCCAGAAAGAACTGGACACATTTAGTTATAAGCATGATTGTATACATGTATACTGCAACCGAGTCAATTTTCCATATTATGGATGATAAAGTTAATATCTTATCGTATGTCATCTTATCTTATCTTGGTGACTTTTTGTCCCCCTGAAACAACTAGAACAGATGAAAATGGTATGTTGCTGCTCTTTGTGTACTTGTGTTACTACAAATATCATCATGACCATAGCAAAAACAACAGTTTACAGCTAGCACCCATATCTACATAATAATAACAACGACAACGATAACAACAGTAACAGCAACAACAATGGCAGTGATGGTTTTGAGCTGTATTTATAGTCCCCTAGAGCATTTCGCCCCATTCGGAGACTTTCAGAAATCCAAATACAATCTCCCTAGTAGATGAACATCATTATCAGGGATGGTACTGGCATTTTGTAAAAACAACGACAACAACTTTAGATTTCGATTCAGTGTCTTTTACAAAGACCTACCGCTTGACTCCCTCGAGAGGTAAGGGGTGCAAATCCAGGAATGAAGAAGTGCAGACGTGGGAAGGGGACCATGTTGACGCACAGTTTTCTCAGGTCCGAGTTGAGCTGGCCAGGGAAGCGGAGACAGGTGGTGGTGCCGGTCAGGGCTGCTGAGATCAGGTGGTTGAGGTCACCGTAGGTGGGCGTGGTCAGCTTCAGCGTCCGGAAGCAGATGTCGTAGAGAGCCTCGTTGTCGACGGTGTACGTCATATCTGTGTTTTCTACCAGCTGAAGACAGCGGGAATGATAACTGGTTTGAGTAGTATAGACGGACGCAGAGAAGGAGACAAAGATTGAAGCTTCTATTTGTATGTTTCTAGGTAGACTGTAATTTAGGGTGCATGTATGCATGTATGAGGAAAGCTTGTTTATAAAACTGGTTGAATATCTCCAGACTTCACTGAATACCGTTCTCTTGAATAGTAGTTCCTTTTACCATATGGATATTGTAACTGACAAAAACGGTCTTCGAAACTGGCTCAGAGAACTGTATATTTACATTTCAGGTTTTCCTATAATTAGTCAGTCAATAGAACGAATGTGCAGACTTTACTTGCTGCTGCCCTTTTGTTACAGCTACATCACTTTGTTTCTGTTGCTGCTACTGCTGTTGCTGCTGCTGCTGTTGTTGTTGTTGTTGCTGCTGCTGCTGCTGCTGCTGCTGTGGCTACCACTGAGAGCCTACCTGATGTATGGAAAGAGTAGCATTGTAAGGCTCCACCACCACGTCGGACACTTTGGGGGAGGGGACGATAGAGTAGGTGCTCATGATACGGTCAGGGTATTCCTCGCGAACTTTACTGATAATCAGGGTGCCTAAGCCTGGAAAAGAGAGAAAATGAAATAGCATAATTAACCCATGGAGACAACACACAGCCAGATTCGGGGATTACAGTTTTGGGGGAACACCTTACTTTGAGGTGTGTTCAATGTTTTGTCCACAAGCAAGTAATAAACCGTTCTTAATCAACTGCAACAAAGATCTTTTCCAGTTTAGGCCAAATTTAAATGTAAACAGTAGTGTGATTGTGTCATCAATTATTGTTTCCAAAAGTCAAAGATAAATCAGTCAATGCTGCCCATAACCAATTTTTTTGGTGGTGCACATTGTATTATAACAGTTTTGATCAACAACAACAACAACAACAACAACAACAACAACAACAACAACAACAACAACAAACAAACAAACAAACAAACAAAAAACAAAATAAAAAAACATGACCAGCGTCGGAAATGTATGGGATGCGGTTCCAGTTTTTATTATCAGGCATCGGACAAGTGTATCCAGCGAAGTCTCAATGAATTAAAAGGGGAAAAGGAGGGGGGAAGGAATAGGATACTGGTTTTTTCTCAGAAGCTGCAATGCAGTTAACATGGTGCTCAACTTACTACCAAAATCCAATTTGAATTCTTATGCAAATGTTCACACAATAATTGTTATGATTAGAATTGTGACCAAAAACAAAACAAAAAATGAAAAATGAAAATATGACTTTTATTTACCCCATAGGGAAATTGGTTCACAATGTCATACAGTGTTATACACCTCATTCATAATCCAAACATATTGAACACTACACATCATGTATGTAAAACACATGATATTACGAATGAAATATAGTACGAATGAAACACATTACAAATTCACAGCTGGTCCCCCATTATGCAGCGCCCTGGTCTACCCCTCCTCCCCTCCCCCTAGCTCTAAAGTCTGATACTCATTTACACCTGAGTCGAGTGGGGAAAGGGAAGTAAAATGTCATTCTCAAGGACATCACGTGTAAACCTCCCGGCCTGTGAGTCGAACACACAAACCTTAAACTTGACAGTCCTCAGTTTCTGAGTACTACTCACAAATCACGTGGTCCCCATTACAGGCGACCAACAAGATAATCTGATGTAAAATAAAATAATTTTGTGCCTACACAAATTATCCAGATAAGCCAGTAAAGAAACATGCATAAACGTATAAAAGATACTTGACTGAGGTCTAGTGTCAAACAACTGGTGCTATTGCAAATGAAAGTGCGTTTATGGTCATGCCCCTTAAGGAAAAAAAAAAGGCACCATTTAGGATTATGGTACGCATTTTTGTATAGAAACTCCAGTGCACGAAGGTGATACGTTGCGCACCAAGTTATCTGCATCATAACTTCTGGAGAAGTGCAAAACAAACACACACACACACACACACACACACACACACACACACACACACACACACACACACACACACACACACACACACACACACACAAAACTGTTCTTTAAAATGATAGCAACACAAGTGGTGAAAATAAGAGAAGATGGCTGATGCAAAGACGCGACACCAAAGTGAAGATTGATTGGCCGGCGTCTCGCCAGTAGCCAAAGTTAAATCAGTCACAAATTGGTAGCTAACGACCTTCCCGAAAACTCACCCATGCCTTAAATTTTATGTCTAGACTTTCCAGCGCGGTGCTTTTAGCAAGGCCATCAAAGCTCCTGTAGTCATTCAAGACAGGTAGTAGGCCGAAATATCTAACCGGCACACTGTGCTGGCTGCATCGTTCAAAGACAATAACGGTTCGTTAACTTTCACGTCGTCCCATTTTCACTGAATTTAACAAGAAGATGGAAGTCCTATTCCTTTAGGTCTGTCCTCAGTCAGGAGAAACAAGATGCAAAATGCGGAAAGGTGAGAAAAAAAAAGAAGGAAGCCAATCAAGAAGGAAGACAGGCGGACGGACTGACAAAAGGAATTGACTGAGGTAATATTTTGTTGGGTATTTTGGCTAGTTGGCCATGATAGGCTATTCTGGATTACATTAGCCAAATGGCCGGAAGAAACTCATTACAATTTTTTTGTTTCTGTTGGTCAGTGTGACCAACATCCCTCTTGGAGTATTTTGGCCAATAATCCCTCGACATTTTATAACGAGCCTGGAGAGAAGAAAAGGATGACGAGAAAGAGAGGAAGGGAGAGAAAGGCGCTCACCCGAGCCGGAGCCACCGCCTAGAGACTGTGTGAGCTGAAATCCTTGCAGACAGTCACAGCCCTCAGCCTCTTTCCTGATGATGTCTAAGCACGCGTCGACTAGCTCTGCGCCCTCTGTATAATGACCTTTGGCCCAATTGTTGCCGGCCCCTGATTGGCCAAATACGAAATTGTCCGGCCGGAATAACTGCAACAATAGTACATCATTAACTAGTAGAGATCCAACATCTATGAGCCAGTGAACCAAACATCTCGAAAATTGAGGAATTTAAATGGCTTATATCATTTGGAACAATCACATTTAAGGAGTTATTAAACTAAGTCCCCATTCTACATATGGGATCACCATGGCTGAGAGGGGAGAATTAAAAAAGCGTAGACCACTGATAGTGGTCCACTGGTTCCATTTTCATAGAGAGAGAGACACTAGACAGCCAACACGCTTGATACTGTAGGATCCTCAACGCATCGAAACGCACCACAGACAAACGCCATAGATACCATAATAAAAGTTGGAAGGCAGTGGTCGATCGGAATCGACCCACCACGAAATAATTGAAAATCTACAAAGATGAGAATTCCGAATCAGGCTCACAGCCGTAACCGGAAGTAATGCCTGCTAATACAATACTAACGCTACCTCTAACACTAATCCTACCCCAACCCCTAACCATATTGCCCATGGAGACAAGAGCGTCAATCGAGGCGAGTCCCTAAACCTAATGTCCATTGACTCAGGAGCTTCTGATGCGAAGCTCATTCAGAATATCTTCCCTCCCNCCCCGAAAAGAATTCAAGGACCAGCACCGACGTCGACTGCACCATCTGCATAGAACCAAAATCACGCTTGAGCTAGGCTACAGCCAGTTAATTGAGCCAATAATACACCTTGCTACCATGACGCACAGACCTGTCCGAAGGGGCCGGCCCGGACAGAATCCATGGTCCCGGGTTCCAGGTCGACCAGGATGGCTCGAGGGACGTACTTTCCCCCTGTGGCCTCGTTGAAGTAGACATTGATTCGCTCCAGCTGCAAGTCCGAGTCTCCATGGTAGGTGCCAGTGGGGTCAATGCCGTGTTCGTCAGAGATAACTTCCCAGAATTTGGCTCCTATCTGAAAGATGGCAACGAAAGGTAAAAGCTGATTATGTATTGGCTGGTCAATCGATCAGACCAGGTAAAAGCGGG
>JAWQUT010000196.1:431133-470750 GCA_033807755.1 Ellobium chinense | reverse complement strand
GGGGGGGGGGGGAGTCCATATGAGACTAACATCTGATGCTCCTGTCTCGACGAATATTAGGGTTAGGGACTGGCATCGACTGATGCTCCTGTCTCGATGGGCATACGCTTAAAAGTAGAGTTTGGGTTTGTGGGTAGGGTTAGGGAAAGAATTTGGGTTGTATTAGTGGGTATGATTTCCGGTTAGGAGCATAAGTCTCATTCGGAGTTCCTTCCGGTAACGCTCAGGATTAGAGAGGAAAAAATTTATTTGACACATCTTTGGTGGAGTCCTGGGTAGAATTTCAAATGAAACTCACACCCCTAACCAGAACTCGTGCCTACTAACACAGCCAAACCCTATCCTTTTCACGAGCTCTATCCTTAACCTGTTAACCCTAATAGTCTACGTAATGTCCGCTGAGACAGGAGCATTAGGTGTGAGTCTCATTCGGAATTCCTCACGGCCTTCCGGAGTCCCTAATCTCTGATGACACCACTGCGACAGATCTCACAACCCATCATCATATGTCATAGCTCCGATATCGCCTCGTGTGCGTCTTTTTCTAATTTCCTCACAGAATTCTCTAGACTAATAACGCTCGCAACTTCACAAAGAAGCCCCAAGCGACCCACCTGGTTGCCGCACTGCCCACACTGTACATGCACAATTTCCCTCATAGTTTGGGTTGGGGGGGAATTAGCTTCGGAAATTTTCCGAGGGGACAAACTCCGTTCTGGCGGTAGATCTACTTGGCCTAATGTTGTTTGTACTGTGGCGTCTCTATGTGTTCTGCGTCATTCGTATACGTCAGATATGCAAGAACAGTGCGTTTTGGATGCGTGCTAGATATTTGCGCACCAACTTGAGTCATTAGTTGAGCGAGAAATCTTCAAAATCGTAATTCATTCATTCATTCATTCATTCATTCATTCATTCATTCATTCATTCATTCATTCATTTATTCATTCATTCATTCATTCATCCCGCCAGTAAATAGAACTTTAATTTACCCCAAAGGGACATTGTTTGACAATGTCATACAGTGTTATACATCTCATTCATAATACACATAACTACACAATATTACAAATGAAATCCATCATGAAGTCATTGCTAATCGCCACAGTGCAGCTCTTTAGTGCCCCAACCTCGAAAACTAGTTTCTCATTCACAGCTGAGTCAAGGAGGAAAAATATTTCATTCGTTTATTAGTAAGTTTATAATGCACCTGGCCGAATTCATGTTGTGAACTCATGTGCTAACCCTCACATAAGTAACCCATAGGTTGCCCCTGTGCGACTCATTATCATTCTTCTATCACATCCTTCATGATCCGTGTTGTGACAGCAGTAGACGACAGTGTAACCAGCTAATGCCTTACATAAATAAAAGAGGGTATATCTTACACCGCCCCAAATTTACTACCCCATTCACTGGCTTCATACGCCGGTAATGTTATCCGTAGACACGTCCATTCTAGCCGAATGCAGTTCGCCGTCAGAAGGTACAGCGCCATTGCGATACTCTGTTAATCTCGGGGTAATCTTCAAGCCTGTCCAATTCATTTAACGTATCATTCTGTCCCAGTATCTAAACCCTTATTTTCTTTCGTGTCCCTATCGCAACCTAACAGAGACGCCAGCTCAAGTCTGTAGTCATACAATGAACGCGGGGTTCCCCTCTTGCAGTGTTCTTTTGCCTATCTTCTACCGAGACGCCTCCCGAGGGATTTTGGAGTCTGCAGCGTCGTGGCATGGCGACGGGCTGCAAGGACGGTGGCGACGGTCGTCGGCTTTTACGACATTGGCAAAAGACGCTGCAGTGGCGTCACTGCTTAAATTGCGACTTCCGAAGACGCTTAAGATGGCGACGTGGTAGTTTACGAGCATGAAGGACAGGGAATCGTTTTATCTATCTGCAAGGCTTGGTTAAATTACTTTTATATACTTTGTCTCGTGGTGTGATGGCTGGTGGGGAGACGTGAGGCATCAGCGCCGTTCCTGAAATTGATGCTTTTCAAAAGAAGGAGAATGGTACAAAGCCCTGTAATGATTTGGAGCTAACAGCCAGTCAGCATAATGAGTTCTTACGACTGTGTCATTTGACCTATCTGTTGGGGGGAGGGAAAGAAGGGGAGGCATCATTAAAAGTAAAATCGTCGTTTCATCATTGTTTAGAATAAACTTGGTACTAACAGTGTATATTTCATCTACCTTTGCGCTTCTATTATTTCGTCCCTTTGGATTCCAAGTAGACCATTAGGCTGCCACACTAACGACTCATGTGGGACTTAAACACTAGCAAAAAAAAAAATGTGTCCCATACTGATTGGGAGAAGAGGAACAATATTGATATCTTGATGGATTTCATTTAGGTGTCAGCTAGCAAACATATGGGTAATCTCAGATCTTTCATAAGCAGACAGACCATCAATGTATTCATGAACGTGTAATGTGGGCTAACCCAACGGTTGATAACATAGATGGATTCAGTTTGCTGAGCCTGTTTTACCTAAGTCTGAAATCGTTTGACTCATACGGCGCCTAAATATAAACGCTCACACGCATAGATATCTAGAAAACCTTTTCTTCATTCAGCCAAATTCTGTACATGCCTTTACATCCACGAAAGCTACTTCTTGGGGGGAGGGGAGGGGTGTTATCGTGATTGAGCTCTGTGTATTGTTTTCCTAATCCGTTAAAGCTTGAGACCTGTATCTTCGAGTCTACGTTCACAGTTTCATTTTGTGTATTGTTGGGGGAAAAAAAGGACACATTCACATCCATATCTTAGATGATTCAGACTAAAGGACTAAGAGATGGAAAGCAAGAGGAGGGGAGGGGGGAGAGAAAACAGGCGCTGAACTGCATAAATGTAGTAGCGTAACACGCCATGTCATGATTTAAACAGGAAAAAAAAAACATAATTCCGTACGGTGTTGATAAAGCGGATTTTCATCATTTGTTATTCATAAAAGCACCAATCATCATAAGTTCATTGCGACACCTGAAGGTAACCTATGACCGCAGCTGAAACATAATTATTTAAACATGTCTTAATAAATGGTAGAATCGTAAGCCAAGTGTATTTTGTCACGCTTGCGCGGATTCTGAGCATTTCAAAATTTGAGAGCTGATTTTGATAGCTATTCACTTTTCCAAAGGACCAGGGCACGTTCTCTCCAGGTGTTTAAACATCGAGCTGAGATCAGCCCATTGAGGCAATAAATTTGCAGGTCTTTATCTAAGATTTTGTTTACTCAGACCCCGATACAGAGTTGACTAATCGCATCATACGACTCCAAACGCGTCCTCCAAGTTCAGTTTGATGTGCTGGTCTGTTGACTCGGGCATTAACGGCAGCGCGTTGTTTTGGGCAAACTGTACGGTGTTACTGGGGGAAAGTGACCTAACAGTGTAAAGGGGAGTCTCCATACTCAGGGCCAAAGGTCGTATCTTAAGAAACTGTCGTTCATCCTTTGGTTAAGCAGAGACTGTCATCACGAAAAAGAGAAAAAAAATTCAAAAAGGATATTTTGGCTGAACGGCCAGATTACTCCAAGGAGAGTATTTTGGTTGCACAACCAGACAGCAAATTTTTAGTATCTGACAAAGCCCAGAAGATGCTTCTCGCCCATTTAAAGGAAAAGGAATTATCTATAATTTTATATATAAACTGGTTCATGTGAAAGTGAAATCTTTCTTCAGAGTTTGGATCAGCGTAATACTTCACTAAGCTAAAAGAGTAGAAAGAAAGTTGTCAATAGGATGAAATTTGGCACATCAATCTAGAATGAAAAAACAGAGGAGATAACTTGAAAAATGTTGTCTTGGTGACAAATACAATTCAACCAAAATACTCCATGGGGTGTATTTTGGCCGTCCAGCTAGTACATCCACTGCGGGCGAAAAAATACCACCACTGCGTCCGTATGCATAATCCCTGCTCTAGTTAACGCATTGTTGTAACTACGAAAAACTCCCAAATCATTGGCAGTACTCATTCTAGCTGACCAGTGTGGGTTATTCATGCGGTCGTTGGAATCTAAATGTTTATAAATGCGGTTAAACCTTACAGCCTCAGGGTTCAGGGGACTGACACTAAATTCGAGTTCAAACGATACTTTGCGGAGAGTGGGCGAAGAGTTCCCGTACTTAAGACTAGAGGTCTTAAGATTCTAGTTTAATTTTTCTAATTTTTCCGAATAGGTTTCATTTTAGATTCAAAGAAGAAAGGCATGATAAAAAAAACGAGGTCTTAAAATTACTTTCAGCACCCATAATAGGAGTGCATAAACGAGTTCACTGCCCTTACATACTCAGTGGAAGGTGGAGAAATGCAAGAGGGTTAATCATTATATATCTTCGATGCATTCAGCCTGTCTAAGGCATAAGGTCAACCCCCTCTCCCCTTTCCCTACCCGCCCTGCTTTGGTTCCCTTGTGTATGTAAGACCTAATTTCCAGAAGACTACCTCTCCTGAATACTCACAGGACAGTTTATCGTATTCAAACGATAACTCTTCGGTGTACTCTGCGTTTTTATTCATAAGTTAACTATAAAATGGATTTGAAAAAAAAAAGCAGCCAAATCATTGTTGAGTCATTCAGTCTTTGCGGTTTTCAGGTGCAAAAGATCCACTCCCACGTCTCTCTATGTGTCATGCCCGAATTTATTACCGGTTACCAGCCTTGTTTACGTGTTCAATTATCTTCCTTCCTTCCGCGCTTATCGTTCTTGGCCCTCGAAAGGTACTTGAGTTACCTCCCCATGACACCGCTGCAATGGACGCTATGATTTTATCTCAAATGAAAGTTTATGATAAAGTTCAGATGTGGAGCTTGACCATGTACATTAAATTGCGGTAAATGTTCAAACGCCAAGTTTGAAATTTGTCTGGATATTGAAAGCATAAGACTAACAGTGTCCTGAAATGTATCTAGTAATCTATTACCATGATGATCCTTTCATGATGCAGGGATTTGGTTTCCTGATAGCTTCTTTAACTATGTTCATTTGATATAATTATTCAGATAGTATTCATTCTCTAACTCTAAGGTGTTGGTAGTGATTCATACACTGTTGAGTCCTTGCCTGTTTGTTTCTTAATTGCTAATTTTTCTTCTGTCTTCTTTTCATACTGCCCTCTTTCCTCTTGTCCTCTTCTCCTTTTGAATTCTTTTCTTTCAGGTGGTCTCCGCAGCTTATCATTCTTTCTACATTTATTCTTTTCATATATTCCAACATATTTACCCTCCTATCACTCTTTCTATCTCACCCTGCCTTCTCTCTCTTCCCTCTTTCCCTTCGTCCTTTCTTTCCTTCATTCTTGATTTCTTGTCCCCCAGCTCAGTCCTTCAAACATTTTCATCTCCAACGAACAGCTGAAAGTTTCCGCGCTTAAGATAAACATGAATTAGTCTGTACTTTCTAAACTCGACAACTAACAACAGCTAGCACAACCACTAACCGCCAAACAGTTACCACAGAAACTGGTGTATACCCTAGTCATGACTATCAATTTAAATTTAGATGAGCCATGCTAGAGACTCGTGGGCTTCTAGATTCAGGTCGATGGGACTGTGAAATTGATAACCGTATGCCCCGTGAGAAAAAAAGAGGGGGATAGTCTTGGCTTTTGCTTTGAATCTTCAACTGTTTATTATCGCGTTTTTAGCTGCAGTTATTTTTGTTGTTGTTGTTGTTGTTGTTGTTTTTGTTGTTGTTGTTGTTGTCCGTGAGAAAAATGGGGAAAGTTTAACTCCTCTTGGCTTTGTCTTGATTTTTCAACTTTTCATTATCACGTATTTAGTCGTAGTTATTTTGTTGTTGTTGTTATTGTTGCTGCTGCTGTTGTTGTTGTTGTTGTTGTTGCTGCTGCTGCTGCTGCTGCTGTTGTTGTTGTTCTTGTTGTAGTTGTTGTTGTCATTGTTGTCGTTGCAGCCGTTGTTGCCATTGTTGTTGTTGTTGCTGTTGTTGTTGTTGTTGTTGTTTCTGTTATATTTGTTGTCGTTGTTGTTTTTGTTGTTATTCTTCTTCTTGTTGTGCTGTTAATACTGTTGTTGTAGTTATTACTGTTGCAGTTGTTGGTAAGTCACACTCTCCTGAGTCCTCGCCCTTCTCTTTGGTGGAATTAAATCCCTTGAACGTCCACTTGCAACTGTATCTTTAGCTTCCTCCCCAAGAGGTAACTGCCAGGATAGAAGGAAGAAATAGAAAATATTACACGGACTGACAGTAGAAGACTATAAATCCATATAAATTACATACGATGTTTAGCCATACTGTGACACGTATGTAATGACAAATATCGTCGGAAGTAAGCAGATGGCGTGATCATGCAGACTGCAACCTAGATTAACTTGCTTCTTCCTATCTGTTTAATCGCCTATCTGCTTAATCGGCTCTTAAAGTGAGCAGGCCGGATAAGATATAACAAAGAGAGTAATTATTCTGCTCCTCTTTAGCTGTGTTCATACTAATGTTTATAATACATTGCTGCCCTTTTCTACCAAACTGATATCTATCTCCATTCTTTGAAGTGGACCCTGCGTGACCAAAGTGCTGAAAGCAATCTTTATGGCGATTAAGAGCCGAAAACTATACAATTGACGAAGACATTGTGCGGCCTTCAAATCAGATAGCAAAATCTAAAGAATAAAACTTAATGACAGCTTGAAACGATGCAATTATCCCTTTATAAAGCAAAAGAAAAGTAGTATATTACATGCTTCTGAGCAGAGAATTATACCATAATAATAATATGTACCGCAGTTGTGAACATTGCCCAGAACGTATCAAACCCCCCACCCTATTTTCCCCACCAGCTTTTGTGCTGTATAACTATGATGATTTTACCGTTTTCATAAAAAACCTAACTGTTCACACTTTTTCACAAATTTCCCTCGTACTTTCCCATAATACGCTTTGGGAGGTCATTTTCCCCTTTGTTTTTGTGGTGTTAGAAGTGACATTTCGACACAATCTCTGAGGGCAACCGGATGGAAAATGATCAATCTTGCCATCTCGGGCACATGGGGGAGTTTCTTTCTTTTGTCTCAGTCGCCATCAGGCCGTAGTAAACGACCGCGTGCTCTATCACCGCCATCATCTTACGAGTTATCGTCATCGCCATCTTGAGCAAACCCTTTCACCCCGGCAAGAAACACTGGATATCGGACTAGAGTTTAGCAAATGTAGCTAAGAAAAAATAGAGAAAAAGCAAAAACGTCACTGCACTTCGGAAATAGTCTTTGCCAGACTTACACCATTTCTGAATAAAGGTACCGTTATGTGTATGAGAGCATGGGCCTATATAGACATGTTAAGCAAACTTAAATGCGCCAATATTTTTTCCTTCACAAAACGCAGTTGCAAAGCTTCATACTGAATCTTTTTCGCTTTGTCATAAAATCTTTCCACCCACATTCACCTAGAAGTGTGAAATGTGACTTAGACCATTAACTTTCGGAGCCCACTGACAAAAGGCAGAGTAATGTTTGACGAGTATCTAATGGAAAAGTGCCAACAACTTTGTTGTCATTGCGCTAATAATTTATTTTGCATTTCATCCAATGGTTGAAGGAAATGGAATTGACGGGATCCTTTCCAGATTTGTACCTCGATGCAAATTAAAATGGCTCGACGTTTTGGACGTAAATAGACATCTTTGTCATATTGAATCTTAATTTCGCTGATCTCATAATCAAGAGGAAGAAAACGATTAAAGAAAAAACAAGGGGGTGGGGGTGGGTGGGAGGTAGAGACAAGTATAAAAAAAGGGAGAGAGAAAGAGAGAGAGAGAGAGAGAGAGAGAGAGAGAGAGAGAGAGAGAGAGATAGAAGAGAAGGAGAAAAAGAAGGAAAAGACAATGAAGGGGTGCAGGACCTCTTTTGTGCATGATCATTCCCACACAGTATTTTTGCCATCACAAATATAAAATGTTGTAAACATTGCTGGACATGTATCTAGACTAGCTCGCTGTGGTGTTGCAAGTTTTACTTCACAGCAAACTTCACAGCGGGATAATGGATAGTGTCTGTGTGAAAGGACAATTCCTGGGAGATGCCACATTTATTACGATAATTTCTGAAAAGCTTCGACATTACAGCAACCTGTTTCGGTTTATATTAAAAGGATATATTAACTTTTCTTAGAAACAACCAAAATTGATTACTGTAAAGTCAAAGCTTTTCATTAATTTGTGTAATTGACTCGGCATTCTGATGGAATTGCCCAAGATTGTTTCGAACATTTAAAGCGCCAAAAGCGCATCCTGTAATCTATGAGAGTGAACTTTATCGAAGCAATCACATCTACTTTTTTGCATCTGGGGAAAAAATAATAGCTTGTAGCCTCCCTTATCCTTTAATGCATAACACGATTTGTCTGTAGCTAGCCTTCACTGTCCTGCCCTCTACTTCCGAAAGAAAAAAAGAAAAACCCACAAAATCGCTTTATTTCCAGGATCCTAAAAAGCGCAGGCAATCTGTTATGTCATGTTGCCATCCTGGTAACATGTTTTTCACTTGACCTATCCCTCGTGCCCATGTCCGTGGGCGTCCGTCGTAGGCGTCGCTAGGTGAAAACAGTTTTTGGAGGGAACTTCCGGACAGTTGCAGCGCCATCTAGGATTGGCCTTCCGCTTCCTGGCCCGAGTGGTCTTAATCAGATCATTCGCTAACACCCTCGTGCCCCGTGGCGTGCTACAATGATAAAAGCAAATAGACTGCTCTTTCCTTAAAGCCAGTTATCAGATATTCCCTTTGCCGTGGCAAGTTTTCCTTCCATTCTGTTTCTGTTTCGCTTAAAAAGTACTGTATCTCTGTCCTCCACCAGAGTGTGCGTCACCTCTCTCTCTCTCTCTCTCTCTCTCTCTCTCTCTCTCTCTCTTCTCTCTCTCCCTCCCTCTTTCTCTTTTTTCTCTCTCCCTTCCTCGCTCCATCTCTCTCTCTCTCTCTTTTTTTCTCTCGCACTCTCTCTCCCTGAATATGTGTGTATGTATGTTTGTTTCTCTCTGTATCTCCTCTAGTCCTTCTACTTCTCCCCTAATTTCTTTTCTGCAGCTTATCTTATTTCCTCTATAGAATAATGAACTCCCTTCCTATCTTTATTTAGCTTCGCTTGATTTCAATTATAACAGCAATGCATATCACTCACTCATTTGTTCATGTCTTATCATATCTTCTCCTCTGCCTCTTTCTGTCTCTCACAATCATATGCTTTTACGAACGCAACTGAAGAAGGTAAAAGTTAAGGATAAAGAGATAAATTCAACCTTTATTAACCCCGAATTGAATATGTTTTACAATGTCATACAGTGTTATGTATTTCATTCATAATTCTCTCTCCCTCTCCCCTCTCTCTCCCTCCCTCTTTCTCTGTTTTTCTCACTCCCTTCCTCCCTCCCTGTCTCTCTATTTTTCTCTCTCCCCCCTTCCCTCTCTCTCTCTCTTTTTCTCTCTCACTCTTAATCTCTCTCTGAATGTGAGTGTATGTATGTATATTAAAGAATATATAATACACAAGACTGCAACATTATCACAAACCAAGTCAGTAAGTATTACTGTTAGAGAAATAGATCAACTGAGTTTCGTGTTTGGAAGAGCGCGTAAGTTAAAATGGACACTTCATATAGAAAAAAGATATCTCAGTCACCAGAATCAACTGAGAATAATAAGACAGAAGGAAGTACTATCCAGAGGACGTAGATTTGTAAATAATGTTTGAAGAAACACAGCCTCCTTTGTCTACGCCACTGATTCTTCCCAGCTCTCTCTGGGCCACCTTTTTTTCTGCTGAGGTCACATTCATAAACTTCTTTCCTTCTATTTTCCTCTCCACTGCTTCAATTTCGGGTTTTTGTTATTTTTTTTGTTTGGTGGTTTTATTTTCATCCCCATCAATTATCTCGATTTTTTTTTTCGTCTTCCCACTCTCATTGAAGCCACGTATGTAAACTTCTCGCTCTCCTCTTCCCTCTCATCCTGGCTACTCCTTTTCCTTCTCCTTTTCATCTCCATATCTTGAAACTTTTCTCTTCCCTCTCCATGTTTATCGCATCATTTCTCTTCGCTACATCTGAGCCAGTGTTTCCCTAAATATTTTATGTACATTATCCATTGTATACACTGCCGTTGGCAGAGAAAGAGATAACAGGCCTGGGGGTATCGGGGACGCAAAGGCCAAGCGCAAACAGATGGCCGAAACAAACGGACCGGAAAATGGCGACACCTCTAAATCATATACAGTGCTATTCTTAAATGACACTTCCTATCTTCGGCCGCTACGGCCCTTGGAGTCAAATTTCGTGATCACGCAAACTGATTAGGCTAAAGATGATGGTCGAAGAAAGTTTGAAGATTGCTGATGGCCTTGGACTTTTTCTGTTTTTGTTTTCGAGGCAAACCCAAAAAACCAATACATGTTTCTCAAACTGTAAGCAGCTGGTTGTGCTTAATTGAAACTCCGTGGGAGCTAAAGATGATGGTCGAAGGAAGTTTGAAGATTGTTGATGGCCTTTGACTCTTTGTGTTTTTATTTCCAAGGCAAACCAATACAGATATATGTTTCTCAAAATATAAGCAGCTGGTAGCGCTTAATCAAAATTCTATGGGAGCAGAGAAAATGATGGGAATGAGTTTGCGACCGCAAGAAACGAAGCCCTGTTTTACACTTTACGAAATGCGGTTTTTGTGAGACGGTAATAGTCTGGCCATAGTTCTCTCATATTCCCATATTTTACGACGTGTCATTCGCTCATTGTGTTGCATGAGCTTAAGTGTTGTGTAGCCACATCTATTCTCAGGAATGATATTACTTAGTGGTGTCACATTATCGCATTTCCCACACAATGTGACATCTGGTAATGGGAGAATGGACACAGGGTGAAACTGGACATTGGCCTTTGTGTCTCGGGGTCAAAAGGGTCCCCATGGTACCGCTGAAGGTTTAATGCCGTGCCAAGCTGGACACTTAAATGTGGTTTCTTTCGTGGGCGGTCGGATGGATTTACTATAGAACAGATTTATGTACAAGGAAAGCTGTTGACAAACTGACGATATTTGATCATGAGCTACTTGTGGCCCAAAACCTTTTGAGTGTAAAGAAGTAAAGAGCTCAATTGGTTGGGAGACGCGGGTTCCTCGAAAAACCTGCTGTTGGCTCCCCTTCTGCAGTAGAGACTTTCTTTTTTGTGCCCATTGTTATGCAACTTTGTTGGCGCCACTATGTCTTGATGAAATCAAATACATTATCGGTTTATGTTGAATATCTGGCAATTTACAGTGCATCGCTAAGGTAGCAACAGAAAAAATAAAAACATTGGTTTTCTTGTTTTACTGTACATATCCCATTTGCCAGCTTTAATGCAGTCGGCACAAAATCAAAAGTTTTGCAGTGTTCATCATTCACAATTCATGTTTTTATTTTTTGGGGGCTCCTTTGCGTTAGCCGCGGCTTCTAGACCCTAATTATGAAATTTGGAATCTTTTGCGAACACCGGAAATTGGGGCTCAGCAAAATGGCGTCCGCCACCTACGGTTTCAAATTTGTTAGTGGAACTTTTTATCAACGCCGTGTGTAGGACGAGAATGTGGCAAGAATCAAAGGTGGCATATATGTTAATAAATGAGGCAAAGGTGCAAATATATCAAGCTTTAATCGCAAGTCAGCGCACTCTTCTTCGGCTCTTCCGCATCAGTCGTAGCTGTCTTGACCTGCTCTGAGATTGATACTTCCGTTGCTTAGAAACTCCGAGGCACCGCCAACAGTATAAGAGAGCCATCCCTTTCGTTCACCCGCTGGGACCAAAGACACGTAGCCATGGTATATGTGTGATGCCTGCGACATGTATCGAGCGCAGTAACGCTAGTAAAGTGAACGGGAGTAAATTGACAGGAAGAAGATGACTCGATAAATTAATTTTGTTCTTCCCGATCCATTTCTTCTGCTTCTCCCATGAAATATATTTCCGGCTGTAGGCTATAATTGGTTTCTTCAGAGGAGTTTTCCATTATCCTAGCTGCCCTTACCCCACCTTCCTCCCCCCACCCACTCCCCCCTTTCCAAAAACCTTCAGGTTCAATCCTCAGCAGCGTACCGTCAACCCTTTCCCATGATGTTGACGTCAGCGACGCATGAATATTAAGAGCAAAGCATCCGAAGTATTTTTTTTTAAAGCAAAGATGCACTATACTACAACACCCACACTGAACGAGCGACCGACCGAATTTCACCAGGACAAGATAAATTAATTCTAAGATGTCTCAGACGACACCAAAAATAGTGACAAGCCATTTCTCACCTTTGCAGGTAAACAAGGATAGACGACACGTTCACCGTGGTCCGCTTGTACTTGACGTTTCGACAAACTGATAAAACGTTTGACATAACTTAGCCATCCTCTTGTCTGGTGTCGACATAGCGGTAATTCCAGCAGAAGGACACTTTTTCTGCGCAAATTTCTGAAAAAAATTTGACTTTAGAATAACTAGTTCTGGTTTATTATATTTAAGTACTTGACCGCTGAGTTACAATGTGAGTGGCATTTAAAAATGGTGGATGAAACTGACTTCGTATTTTAGTTATATCTTGGGAACTATTCTTCAGAAAACCCAACTTATCTATCTATCTATCTATCTATCTATCTATCTATCTATCTATCTATCTATCTATCTATCTATCTCTCTCTCTCTCTCTCTCTCTCTCTCTCTCTCTCTCTCTCTCTCTCTCTTTATATATATGTAAACTAGTCAAAGCACCCGCAAATTTGCGGCGTTTTCGCGCGAAGGAAACGACTAAATTTAATCTACATCATTAACTCCGCTCCTCTTTTTGTAAACATTGTGCTCACACACGTCATATATATATGGCATGTTACCATCGGTCGAGGCCAAATTCGACCGCATCGCAGTGCTCGTCACGTGGACGGAATTCGTCCTCATTTTCACCAAGTGGTTAAAGAACAAAATGAACCCGGGTAGAAACAACCAGAAACAGTTACTGTGAAGTCAAAGCTTTTCAGAAATTAGCGTCTGTGACGAGGCATTTCTGCTGGAATTGCCCATAACCTAGAGATGATCTAACATCATCTGAATTACAAAATAGGTTTCGATGTGACACTTGATGATAATTTTAGGCCTTCCTCAAGATGGTCGTCCTTAGAAAGTATGGGGTTAAGTCATCATACTACATGGCCTAATTAGATGTGTACTGAGGGAGGAGAGTAACTGATTTGAATTACAAATTGTGCCGCAGAATGCAAGGTGACAATTCTTTGCCTCAGTTTAGAAGCGTCCCATACCACGTTCAATTGATATAATCCAGGCACTTTCCCAATGTGTACATAGGATAACGTTCACAGATTGGCAAGTATATTTCCATTGTAACAACTGTTGCAACATATGGATAAATACCTACTATTGAATAGTGCATCGGTAGATAAAGGGACAGACAACAAGACATAATAATGGACAGGCAATCTGAAAAATAGGCTGATAATCAGACAGAGGAAAAGACATATCAACACCCTACGTGGAGAAATAGGTACGTCTGCATGGGCTAGGCACGTAATTCAATATCGTTGCGGGAAATTTCATGCTGATAACCAATGAATTTGGTTGCTCGCTTTGGAATTCATGTATCATTTCAATTTTTCTTTTAACTAGACAGAGAATGTTTCATGAAGAGAATATGGCTTTGAGAAATAATTATTTTCCAAAGTTTTGCACTATTAAGGTTGCAGGAGCCAGATTGTAAAAGCCTCTTTGAGCCATCTAATAAAAATTTCTTCTCGAACCACAGGAACGTTCCGAGATGGCCAAGACTAGTATGCAGGTCTGGTGCCACCACTGAGCTCAAATTGTATACTGTTTACGGTGGGGGTACTTGAGTTAGATTTTTCACAATTTTAAATACATGAAAAGGAGTTACAAATTTGGCCTTCTTTTGCAGATCACAGGCCCGCACAAATGAAATCCGCTGAAGCCACTGGGAAACACTGACGGCAATAATCATTTTTTTTACAAATTCAAAACTGAATTTCACCACTTTTGCGGTGTGGTTTCATGTTAGGTGATTATTTCTACACAATCTAAGGACACATTTTGTACTCTGCTACTATCGACTCGGATAGTCCAATTTTTTTTACCAATTAGGCTCCGGCAACCTTAAGCCTGTGTGATAATCCTTACCCTTAACCCTAACATAAGCATACCTTGAGAGAGTCCCAAGAGTTTACCCAACAGGCATAGCATAGAGTAAACTGAAGTGAATAAAATAACTTTATCTAGAGGAGTATGGATCTCATCATAGAAAAACACAAGTTTGAGTCACTAAACAAATATAGCCACTTCATTGAAAGTATATTGCTGGAACAAAGTAACTGATCTGAATAACAAAGAAGACCAACATGATATTTAATATTTTTTCTCATGTGGTTACACTTAGCATAAAATCTATTTCGGTCGTATTTGAATATGCAGCTGCTAATTTATTGACAATAAAAAAAACACAAAAAAAACCCAAGAAATGCTTTCTTAAGTTACCAATTTTTCTACACCAAACCAACTCTTGTTCCATCATATTAGCAAAACTACACGATTGACAATTTTCCACATGGCTTAACTAGGCCACCTGTCGCCCACTTTCTATTAGCTGTGAAGAGCTGCTATCCAAATTCAACGCTTGTTTACCTATAACTAGACTATAAGCATTTAATTACTTAAATTAATAGTCCGTTCGGAAACTCATTTCCCATTTTGGAATGGGATATAATACATTTTTTAAACCACATTCACTGAAAACTTGGTACAAGGCTTGTCAATTCAGATGGCTGTAAGTCATTTTGTTTTGTTTCGTGAAAATTGAAACCGTTTCTCGTTATGTTTCAATGCTTTATATTAAAGTGTCTCTGGCCATTACATAGAATTAGTTACACCATCGATATCAAACAACAGTCACAGATTTTCGGAAATCAGAGATTTTCGGACTTTTCTGATCTTGCACCTGACTACTGATTACATTTGCATCACACCACAGAATAAAATTAAAGATTGCTTATTTTATGCATTGCACTGCACTGCATGATTTTCCTTAACCTCTGAGACACGATGTATGTAGCCCTGACTGTCATTTTTTTCACGGGCGAAAACACTCATTGTGATGTGTTGTTTAGCTGGTTTTTCTTGCTGTTATCCAGTTTATCTTGTGATTAATCAACATGGAAGTAAAACGTAGGTTTTCATCCTTAAGAAAGAAGCTGTGCAGCTAATCAAGTAGTTGTTTTGTTGTTTTTTCTCATTGGAGAGAAGCAAACCGTGGATATCTTTACTGTACGATGTCTGACATTCTGATAAACGAACGGTCATGGTCTCCGGTGGATTCAAAGCCTCGAAACTTCGACTCCAGTTTTGAAACAAGAAAGAAGAGAAAAAGTTGACAGTTTCTATAAGAATGGTGTTAACTGACGTGATATTCTCAAAATGTTCGACACTAAGACTTAGTCTGCTGGAATAAATTATAATAAGGCTAAAGTTTCGGAACCCCATGAAGTATGACAACTATAATTATAATCTCTGGTGTTTTGTAACCTTAAATGTCTTGATGGTTTTACAAACTCTCATTGTTGCTACTAAAAATACATTAATGCCGTCAGATTTTGCTAAACACAAATACGCAAACATAAAAACTGCTTCGCTTTTTTTTATTCAAATTATGATTCATCTAAGATCATCAGTCTACATTATGCCATGCTCTCTGTGTCTGTATATGTGTGTGTGTGTGTGTGTGTGTGTGTGTGTGTGTGTGTGTGTGTGTGTGTGTGTGTGTGTGTGTGTGTGTGTGTGTTTGTATGCGTGGGCAAACGCGTGTTTGTGTGTATGTACGTAACAGCTAGGGCTGCACTTGCACTTCGAAAACAAATCCTCGAGCCACCCTTGACAAACGAAAAATTCTGTATTCTGAAACCAGCCGTAACCTCTGAACACATCTTCCGCCAAAATCTGCTCTATCTCTATGTATCTAGTGTCACTGGCTCTGAGAGTAAACGTAAACCTGAGAAGAGGGCCTGTCTGAAATGATGTCATCGGTGTTTCCGAATTACCAGGTACGTGCGAACTGCGGACTCTTGGCGATGTTTGAGCTGTGCAAGCCAATCTTTTAAAATAAGGACTTTCACCTCTCTCGAGAGATGGGCGATTCTACAATTTATGAAACCGATTCCAATTCGATTACTTTGGATATCAGACTCGAAGAATCGAGTACGATTCCTAGCACCTGTCAGATTAACGGATTGCAATTAGGGAAATGAGATGGGACCGTTTCCTCATAATTTATCGTTCTGGGCTGTATCAGTTACGTTTTTAAAAACATGTCAAATATTTAAGATTTGTGCTTAAAAATTGCTAGGATTGAATGAATGAAGTTCTACTAAAAGAAATACTTGGAACAGATTAGATTCCAGTGTTTCTATCGACTCTGCCGTGGAATCGAGAATCCAGTATTGAAATCGAAATCGCCCCACTCGAACTCTTAAGATTGAGTTTGTCCCTGGGTATTTAGGAAGGCGTCGATAGCGGTTTGCAGTTTGCACTGGCACAAGAAGATCTTGTTTGTCGTCAATGGTCGAGTGGTGGACTCGAAGGTTTGAGCTCAGACTAGTGAGACGAAGAGGATTGTCAAAGAGTGAAGCAAGAGAGGTTAGGGCAAATAGAATGATTCAGTGATACCAAATTTGGACACCAGATTTACGAAAGATTCAAGGGACTTATAACACAGTTTCACGAAAAGATTTTTAGATGCCTCAACACATAGACAACGTGTATAATTAGGGCCGATCCTTAAACCAAGGCTTCTCAGCTTGGGAACTTATCATACTTTCACGGGTATGCTATTGGAGGCAACGTGGCTGTGCGGTTTGTGAGTCGTACTATCAAGTCTAAGGTTTGTGTGTTTGACTCGCGAGCTGGGCGGTTTACGTTGAGTGTCCTTGGGAAAGACACTTCACTTCCATTTCCTCACTCGACTCAGATGTAAATGAGTACCTGGCTTTAGAGCTGGTGGGACCAGGGCGTTGCACCGCTGGCGACCAGTATTAAATGACTTCGTTACGTATTAATTTGTGATATTATGTATTTACATGTACGATGTGCATTCTTCTGTGTCTCTTTATTATATATGAGATGTATAACACTGTATAACATGGTAAATCAAAACCTCTCGGGGTAAATAAAAGTCGTATTTTTATAATTTTATTTTTCATTTTTTTTCTATGTTCAGGGTTAAAAAAAGAGTGTTATGTGTCAACAAAACTGCGAGCTACTAACTGACCTTCCTTTATCTAAGATTAGGTGGGGATTTTTGTCTTAGGAGAAGGAAATAGATGCAGCTGCTCGTTGGCTTTAAGGGGTGTGCTGAGCGAGTAAGTTTGAGAACCGGCACCTTCTGATTTGGCTACAATAGGTTCCGAAATGATGAGACAGTCGTTGAAATGTATGCACAAAATGTACAGTCGTGCATTTTCTTTTACGGATCAGGCAAGATTCCTTCTTTGTGAATACTCGTGCTCTCAGATTGAGCAGTGCTCTATGTCAGCGTTATTTTTGATGAACTGACATTTTTATCAAGGCTTGAGGTTAGTTAGGTTAACACACACGCTGACACTGATAAGAAAACCATTACTTCTCAGGACATAAACCTGGAGCTTGAGATTGACCTTGTAATAGGTGTCCTTCTTAACACTGAAGCGAAAACTGACAACCAATCTTCCCCTCCCCCCAAACCCCAAAAACCTCACCTATCATTATCAGGGCAAAGGACAGAAAAATCTGAAATGTTCACACGCACGTGCGTATCTCCCGTCACCTGTCACGTCCATGTACGAGTGACGCGTGTCAGTGTCGTTGCTTGATGGACGAAAGGGTCAGAGAACTGACGTGATGGAGGGTGTCAGCTAGTGGCCTGTGGTTTGTGGTCAGTGCCCCTGGCTTGGGGAAGCCGTGGGTGGCTTGGAGGAGGAGAGATTTCTTTCACCAACAGGTCTTTGGGGATGATAGTTTTGATCAGTTCAGTTCTAACTTTCTGATTAAGGCTTAGAATCCGTACTCATTTCAGCTGCCTCTTTGAATCCATAAACCATTTTGTTTGAATTACAATTTTCTGATTAAGGTTCAGGATCCGTACACACTTCACTTGGGAGAACATCCAAAATGATCGAGACGTCCTATTTTCTGCAGCTAACAGCTGCCGAAGTTCTTGAAACTGAAGTTTAGAATATAATGTTGTTGCTGCTTGTTGGAGCTTTTTTAAAAAAAAAAAAAAAACAGAAAAAAAACAAGTTTCATGTCGGATGGAAAAATATAATATTCTGTATTAAAACTGTTTCACTGACAATAATAATACGGCAACCTTGCCTACATACAACGCAATGACCAGATCTCAGGTTTGTCTGCTTATGTGCAATAGTGTTTCCAGAAATGTTAAGGAACTTAATGTTTTTGTTTTTGTTTTGCATGGACAAAGAAGCCCGAAATGGGGAAGGGAGGGAGATTGTAGAACTAAGCAGCCTGATAGTACCCTATTATGGTACAGTTCGGAGCGTGGTACCTTTAAGAACAGAGATATTGTAAATGAGATGACACAATACTCCAAACAGGACAGTTTAAGAGCATTAGGTAAACCAGTAAGCATAATATGTCACGTCTTAAGAGATGACCCAATTTCACTGATGATATGTGGCGTATGGACTGTTTTATAAATTCTAAAGTTGGGTTCAGAACAGCAAATTCCAAAGGCCTTTGAAAGACACAGTGTTTATAATAAACATCTTCAGCATCTTTGACTTGTTGAGAATTTACACAATATTTCATAAAATTATGACCACAGGTTAGTGACTTGGGTTATAATGAGTATGCCATAATATTATTCATTCATTTCATTTCATCACACGGAATTTACAATATTTAGAGTATGTCGTGTATAACAATAGTGAAATTATGTTTTTTCCATGATATTAGCTTTAGCTTCAACAATCATACTCAAGACAATTTTTTTAAAAAAAGGTGACGCATGAGCAGACTTACTGCGATTAATACGACCGTTTAAAAAAAACTTGGTAAAACATTATCTCTTTATTTTTTCAGACCTAACTACGCGTCAATGATCTGCTGTACATAATATTCATGTCTGCCTTCTGAACCTATCAGGACAAGCGCACAATCTAAAGCTTTACAAGGACCATTCCTGTTAGAGTGATGGATATATTATATGGTGAGGACTAAGGTGAGATGGGTNGGGGGGGAAGGAGACGCTGTTCATATTGTGCACTTGCTTTGGCTTTAGTGGAATCTGGTTAGGGTTTTAAAAAAATAGCCATTAAATCTGAAGGAGAGAGGAAGTGACAGGTCAGTTAGGTATGCCACGCTCAAAAATCATTTGACCACATGCTCGTAATCTTGAGAGGGTCAAACTGTCACTTCCAGACATGCCTGAAAGCGACAGGAGCACCAGCTGACCTTTACAAATTGAAGATGGTCACTTCTCACAACAGATCTCTTGCTCAGCTTACAAGTACAAAGAGTGATATTTCAGTTTCACTCTCAAACTACATAATGCTGGGTATCTGTGTGGCATACTCATGTTCGGCATCGGAATCTAAAACGACCAGAAATTCTCTCGCTCTCTCTCTCCTCTCGCTCTTTCTGGCTACTGTCGTCCATTAGCGATCCTGACAAATTTGACCAGAGGGTCTAATGAGCCACGGACAGACTCAAGCACGCGCAAGCCACCGGCGGCCGCCATCGTTAGTTGGGGCGAAATGTCAGCATCACCCCTCGGGTTTATAGACATGTCGTGGACACCTGTTGACTGGGCTGACCTTTAAGGGTCTAAAGGTTGGCAAATGGGCAGGATAATGGGCGTGTCTGGAGGGTGTTGTGAAGGCTGCTGTCTGGTCATTTTGTTCTCTCGCATTTCTACCCTCGAATAATGGTGGTTTTATTTTGTATGGTTCATAATACAATAGGGGTAACCTGTTCTTGTAATGAGCTCAAATGCCAACGCGAGTGTTTGTCAATCACACTCAATACAAACTAACGATGAATGGTTTGAAGAGAATGTGGTACACTTTAATAGATTCTGTTCTGGCAAGTAGATTTACAATTTATTCATGTCCGAATAGAGTCAACGCTTTGGGGCTCAGTAATTACAACCAGCTGGCTACATCTCAGTTTTTTAAAATATTGAAACAACCATTAGAGGGTCATTGCGAAAATGGACATACAGCATTTCTGTGATGTCGGACAGGGTGCTGTTGTTGCTTGACGAAATGTTGCTGACTTTATTCCACTCCTAGATGTTGGGAGCACGTTGGTAATTTCCAATTTGGAATTTGGTTTAGTCAAAGTAAGCCCTTTATTCTCCAAGTTAATGCCATTACTTTTCTCAACGTTTCCCTGACATTTTTTCTCATTCACTGAGTCTCAGTCTTCATCTCTCTCTCTCTCTCTCTCTCTCTATCTCTCTCTGTCTCTGTCTTTGTCTCTCTCTCTCTCTCTCGCTCTTTTTCTCTCTCCCTCGCTTTCTGTCTCTCTCTTTTTTTCTCTCTTTCTCTCTCTCTCTCTCTCTCTTTCTTTCTCTGTTCTCTCTCTCTTTGCCTGTCCCCTTCTGTGTGTAATTGCTGTTGTCTTCTTCTTTAGCCATTCTTTCTCTCTTCAGCTTTCTTCCACCTTCTCCCCGCCCCACTCCCATTTATCAAACTGCCAACCTTTATCAAACCTTACTTCTACACTTAAATGAGAACTCAACAGCTAAGAAAACAAACCAGACTTTTCAAATTTCATTAGGTGTCAAAGTTTTTACTCCCAGAAATTGGAGAACCATTGGCCCGAAGTCAAGAACCTGTGGAAGAATTGGAGCATTAACTCACAGGCAAATTGCCCTAGATGGCTTAACCTCGCCACAAACCAACACCTTTGGGGCAGACTCCACTCCATCTCCAAACACCATTTTCATTTCACTGGCTTAACTCTTTGCTCTATTGTTACCGTGGTAAATGAGTGGATTACATTCATTTCCTTGCCCCAAATGCCTTCTTGTTTTCTAAAGAGGGTCAAACAACCTTTTATAAAAGCTTAGCGTTCAAGCTAATAATGTTCGAATTGCCTCGCTTACAAATTCCGGAAGCCTTTTTATTTCGCTGATGAATGCGACAATCTTACGGAGTGTCACACGCTTTTCCCTTTTCACATTCTCAGGTTGTATTTATCTTAAGACTCTATTTACTTTCACATTTAACCTCATGTTGGCTCTGGTAAGTTCAAAAACCTGCTCTCGATGAATAAAAATTCATCTCTTGAAATAATAATGAAAGCTTTAGATTAAGATTCGGAAATTCGTCTCCACCTTCCATCTTGACTGGATCCCGACCCCGAGGAAGTAAACATGCCTCTGTTTGAATTGAGAACATTTCTAGCGTCTGTCGACAAAAGGGCTTATCTTTGACAAAACATTTTTTTTTGAGTAAATTGATAAATTGAGTGGCTCTTTGCTTCAACAAAATTCTTTATGTCATGGGCATTCAGGGTTTCGCGAAAATAGTTTGTTGAGAGATGAATATCGACATAAAGATATGTAAACACACTAACACACTCACACATTCTCTCACACTCACATACACACACATACACATGCACGCACGCACATACACGCACGCACGCACGCACACACACACGCACGGACGCATACACACACACAAACCCTTACGTCAAGGATGTTAGATTTTTTTCGTCGGGCAGTGGAGGTGGAGAGGNGGGGGGGGGGGTGGAAAGAGGAACAATTAACAGTGGGGGGCTTCGGTTCATTAGAATCCCCATATGATCTCTCTTCTTGCCTTTTCATTGATTTTTAATAAAGTGCTCTTCACACATCAGAAGTAGTTCACTGAAGGTCTTTTTAGCCAAACACAATGTTACAATACCAAACTCATAATGCCTACTTATTCAGTTTTAATGTGGGAACCATGTTGGGTCTTGGGTAATAAACGCATCATCAGTTTAACTTCGTGAATATTGTAATAATATGAGTTTGTACCTCAGTTAGGCAAGCTAGACGTTTAGAAGATACCCGTTTACGTATATGCCAGCAGATGTATGGCAAATCCATAGAAGCTATTCCAAGCTATACCATTAATTACGGAGGAAAGGTTAAACTAGACTGAGATGAGTAAGGATCCTCCGTAACTTTTCTTCTCTTCTTATCTTTTCCTCTTATTATAATATCTAATGGGTAGTCTGACATCATCAGTTTCTTTTCTTCCTCACTGGTCTTCTGACAATATGGCACTCATTCTGGTTCAAAGTACAGCTGGCGTACCAGCACGTGCAACAGTCACAGTGTAAATTTCAACATAACAGGTAGGCCTATAAGCATACACTGAATAAAGCATTGCCTTAATTACAGTGAACACAGCTAATGTTTCGAGAGATTCGCGTGGTTACCGCTATGCGTTAATTAACGTAAGGCTTATGTATACGGACACTAAAAGTTTGTTAACCCCTTATATATCTGATCGCCCGCCATTGTCCCGTCCTCTAGTCTTACCGCATCCTCCACTTAACACCAGTACAGAAGAAAATACTTTTATGACCACGGTGTTGATTTTGACTAGGTTGTATCGCCTGACGTGGTATTTAGAATAAAGCTAAACGTGCCCTGGCTAGAATTTAAAAGATTACGCGTCTTATTTTTTTTCTGGCAAATCTCAACCACAGTGAAATAGTTTTCCAACCAAAGGTTCATGACTAGTGTTGGACGCAGCGATGGAATAAGGTCGAGCAATGACAGCAGATTGTCTCTTTAATAACACAACATCCGGGGCGTTGCCCAAGGATACATTATCAGGGGAGGCCTAATTTCTCATAAAAGTGTTCCCTTCATGAGGTCAGATACTGTCATTAGAACCGGCCCGAAATTCTTGAAAAAAATTATGATATCCAAACTTTGCATTTAGTCTAATTTGTGGAATGTGATGTTATATCGTGAACACGGATCATGAAGGCTCACAATGTTTGCTGACAGAGACGTCATCTCAGGATGGTATATCGATGGGATGACTGGAGGCAACTGAGAGGAGGATCAGTGAGGAAGGGGAGGCGTCAAACCATCCGATCTTCGTGTGGTTGGTGCAAGCTCTCCCATTTGGTCTTCTCTTTCCTACGCCTCTGCACATATGACACACACACCTGTTAACTGACCTGGTTGGTATCCACAATTTTCCAGTCTCTACGTCTTATAATGTGGTTTTACAAGAACAGATATTTAGCTCGAGTACTATAATAACATGATCCCTCCTCCCCGCCTCCTCCATCTTTATCTTAATAATACCATACCATCTTATCCTCCTCTGACCTCAAGGCGGATCCATTCTCCCGGACACATACCCTTGTACTTAAGAACCGAATACTTGCGGATATGAAAAACGTCTTCAGTTACCGCAAAAGTATTAATTCTCCCTCTGGTAACAGGTTACTGCCTGAATCTTTTACAATGGCCGAAGACTGGATTCTAATAAGTTTCCATCGCGCTGTTAAGACCGGGGAGGACAAATACCGCGGCGAAATAGACTTTTTAATCAGGTACTTGTCTCAAAAAAATTTCCAAGCGTCTGAGCTTGATCTATAGAGCTGAAATATTATCCGCAATCACCGAGTATAAAATCTGGGCTTACCTAATGAAAGAGCTTACCGTTAGGGTCACAGGGAGTTTTGACCTAACAGCCGCCCATTTTGATCCTCCTTGGATTGGTGATGGTGTTTAGAGTTTTGTATAGCGCACAGCGAGACGTCCAGCCCGTTTATGGCTGCTTAAACGAAACTCTAAACAGACGCATACGAGTATGCAAAAAGGGAGTGATAGAGAACATAAAAAGCGCATGGTTGATTCCTTCATAAGGCTTTTTTTTTAAAGCGTAAAGCCTGAACCTTTGCGGTTAAATCGCTGTACGAAATCATCAAGCCACCTTTTCTTCAAGGCACAATTATATTATTGCCACACTTCACGCCGCGTTTGATCCTTTGAGAGTGTTAAAAATGGATTTGAAATCCTGGCGGAATCAATCTTTCTTTCCAACCACACGAAGAGTGAAACAGAATATTTTATCACATAAGTTACGCGCTTTCGTAGCAGATGCTGAACATAGACCAAAATGGATGCTTGCTATAGCTGTTTCGCGTTTCTTGATTTTAAAATAAAGAGAAAGTTTTAAGCTTGCATCCTGAAATCTTTTTGTATGACTCCACAGCTAGGATATGAGCGCTGTTGGGATTTAGTCTTTCAACTTTATGTCAGTTTTGTAAGACATGCTTTCTAGTGTAAGGGATCGACCCCACTAAAGAGGGTTCGGTTAGATTTTAGCATGGAGAGAAAGGAAAAAGCTCCTGACACACCCTAGATTCGGACACTGGAAGGTGCAACTATCAGGCTGCCAATAAAGTGAAAGAACTGTACTATGTTATATTCAACCCAGGCCATGAGACATACAAATGCAGTTAAAGAGGTACAAAAATTAACAATAAACAACGGTTTGCGAATGGAGCATGAACCTTTCGTTTAGCAAATTAATGTTCTACCTATTTATACCGCAGTATAGTTACATATATATTGATAATGACAAGGATAATCCAGTTGCGATAATGGACTGATGTCGAAAGAGAATTCGCGGTTTTTAACTAGACATTTTTATATCTGGTTTCCCGCAGACAGTTCACCATCTGCGCTCCTAACTTAAAAGCCAAGCTCGAGAATTATGCAAATCAAATATCTCAAAATAGTAGTTAACTTAGTGTATGTGAGCCGCAGAATGGCTTCTTCCCGACTTATAGCTTCGGCTTTACCATCTTGGACAGACGTTGACGGTTGGTCTCCTGAGGCGTCGTTGTTGTGGTAAGGTCTTAACCGCATGTTTTCTTAACCGATGCGTTTCATGGCTCAACAGTAAAATTTACACACAAACCCGAGGTCAGTGGCCCCCACAGAGGAATAGTCTCGGCTCCCATTTCAACACGTACAATTTGAACAACAATGACCAATACGGCACTTTATCCCTATTTTAGCTTCTCTAATACCCTCCTTTCAGTAGCGTGGCCACTTCCCCCAAAATCGTTTGTGCCTTTCCTTTCCCTTCCCTCCCCTACTCCTCACCAATCCATGCAACCGCAATTGCCTCCCATGTCTGATACAGATTTTCTAACTTATCATTATCCTCCTCCTTCCATCCACAACCACTGTGACCCCTAAGGTATTCCCTTCTTGTAAAGACACCTCTGCTCTGCCACTGTCCGCGTCTTAAAAGACACCAAACACCTTAACAGTACCAAGGTCTCCGACCAACAATACTTTAAGCTTCTTAAAGCTTTAAACTGTTAAATCTCTGGCTTTATTTAGGTTTGAAGAGAGATAAAACCTGTGGTTAGTCACGGCTATGGTATTATGATGAAAACTGCTTTAGACTCTTGAAAAATGATACAAGCCAGACTTCTAGCGCGATCTGCCCGATAAGATACGCTAAGTTATATCCCATTAATATTTTGATCCGTATTAGTAGCTTAGTCACCGCTGACAATTCCCGCAAACCACTTGTGGCTAAAGGAGAGTCATGTGCCCCCTGCTCGTCATTACTACTATAGTCATCCTTTAGAGGAGTTTTGAGTTGCAAGAATCCTACTGCGAGCTAGCATCAGATGCCAGACACCTACATTTTTTCACTCTACAACAAAATTTCTGAGGGAAATCTTGTGACTGAAATGCATTGTTAGCTGAGATAAGTGTATTAACCTTAACTGGCTTTGGCTGAAGGCTCGAGCTACGCAACTTATTATAATAAGAAAAAGTCTAGACCATTCAGTGTATTCATAACAGTGTTATAATTATTTACCAAGGGGGGGGGGGNGGGGGGGGGTATGGAGGAGAAGGAGAAAATTACAACAATCCTGCAGTAAAAAATGTGAAGGAGACGGATATGGTAAATGGAAGTGTTTGAAGCCACAGCCTCGCTGGAAGAAACAAAAGCTATCCTCAATCAGATCTCAACTGGCAGAAATGTCTAGTTTTCTTGAAGGCGACTTTTGGGCTGGGGATCGGAGCACTTATGGATATGTCTGGGATGCAGTTATGATGTTCCCAACGACAAATAACAAGCATGTAATACGAATGTTTCGTCTGTTATCATCCAACCAAGAACAGGTCATAGTCCAACCTGCAAGGAGAGTTTGGAGGCTTCACTGAGGGATTCCATCACTCCAATTATTGGCTAGGAAACTCTTGTAGTATAGTAGACTGCGGTGCAGTAACTTGTGCGATGATATCCTGGGACACTGAATCTTTATGCTTGCTTTGGGTTAGAGGCAGAATTAGAAATTTTACTATTTTTCCCATCCAGTGGGAACTTGGGCCCTTCGGCCTGAGGCCATGAGAAAGCACAAATGAAAGAGATCTAATAATGACAACATGTACGGATTAAAAATAATTAAATAAATAAATAAATACGACTTTATTTACCCCGTAGGGAAATTGTTTTACAATGTCATACAGTGTTAAACATCTCATTCATAATACAAACACATATAACAATACACATCATACCTGTAAATACATAATATTACAACTGAAATATATAACAACGTCTTTGCTGGTCGCCAGCGGTGCAGCGCCCTGGTCCCCCCCCCCCNAAGCATGTACTACGAATGTTACTTCTGTTACCATCCAACCAAGAACAGGTCATAGTCCAACCTGCAAGGAGAGTTTGGAGGCTTCGCTGAGGGATTCCATCACTCCAATTACTGGTGGCTAGGAAACTCATAGCTTGTGCCTGCCTGCTCTTTCCCCTCTATGTTGCTTTTCCACTGTGACACGGAATGCACTAGGTAAATGGATTTCATATTTACCTAATCTGAAGTCCAAACCTTATCAAGATCCTCCAAAACATTCTTCCAATTTCTCCCACTTTTCTGACATTTTCCCTTTCTCTTTCTTCTTTATATCCTTCCTCCTCTACTTTCTAAGGAAAAAAAGACACAGAGGTTGGTAGTTATTATCACTTAGGAGGCTTACTCCAAATGTTAATAAATTACGCTTCCAAAATGCGTGTGTGGCTGAGCTGAACACTAAGGCTCATTTGCCTTGCCCCCTTTTATACCCGTAATGACCATATTGCATTGTAGCCACTTAAGAAGATGCTATGTTCTCCCAGCAGCACCGAATGCCCTCTGTTCAAAGTTTCCCCAACACCTGTTGTAAATGCCACCCAACAGTTTCAAGGACCAATGTTTTCCGAAGTTGTCTTAGGATAGATCCTCCAATCTTAAGACAGCTCTCGAGTCATGATATCTTGGTGCAAGGCCGTTGACTGCCGGTCCTGAAACCCCTGCTGTGCCGAGGATTTCAGTTTCAATGCTCTTCATATCCCCAGGACAGAGGGTACATCGCCTGATTAGCCATTGCCAATAATGGTGCCTTAGTACTTAGTATCATCCAGAAGAGAAGCTTTGCCAGAAATTCATGCAAACTGGAAGAGTCGGAATTAGGAACATTAGTCATACAGTATGTCATGGTAGATGTAACTTTACAACGTCAAACATTAGCGAAGATCTGGCTCCGTTTTGTTTTTGTGTGTACTGTATGTGATCCTGAGGGACTTCCTAACAGGATAGGTACTTATCAAACATGTATTACGTTTTATGTTGTAGAGCTGTTCTTTGAAAAACGTACTATTTTTGGTTTATAATTTCCTCAACATTTGGAACCCGAAGTTCTATGTTGTACTTACAAGTCCTGCATCGCTTGAACGCTTTTTGTTGTTGTTGTTGTTGTTGTTGTTGTTGTTGTTGTTGTTGTTGTTGTTTTTGTTGTTGTCTAACTTCTCTTGGGAAATGTTTGGTATGATAACCTGTAGAAATGCTCTTGGAAAATGTATAACTATTAGTTTGATATCTTCCGCGCCACTTAGGAACAACAACAACAACAACAACAAAAACAACAACAACAATAACAGCAGCAGCAACAGCAACAACATGAACAACAACAACAATTAAGCCTTATGTTACATTTGTCCAAGTACAACCAGCCCTTATCAGGCCAGTATATTTCAGCTGTCCATTCTCCAGATAGAAAATTATAGAGGGATCATAGGAGGACATGGCTACGGTCCTGACTTGATGTGAGTCATGCACAGTTACATCATTACCTCCCGCACATGCTACGTTTACACTACGACTACACTACAAGGCCTTCAGAAATCCCTCCATAGTATCGCACAGTGACCCCATATGACCCCTGGGGTCACAGGGCTGATAAGGACCGTTTTATTGCTGAGCCCAGTCCCTGTATTTGTCAATGTCACCGGGGGACGCAAAGCTCAAAAAGGTTAAACCAGCTGCCAACTTGTCAAGGGGTGCTGAGAGATACGGGGCAAAGCAAAGTCAGTGATACTGATGAAACGCTTCTAATGCAAAACCTGGTTTGGCAGTTTGGATTCAAACTTGCAGTGGCTGTGTCCGCTGGAGGCCAGGGGCGAGGGTTCGTTCAGCCAGCACGGATTTAGGATTAAGTCTTGATGGTGGGAGAGGGAAACACAAAAGATAACGGTGGTAAATTTTGTTGAAAGTATAGACGGTGAAGGAGGGAAGGGATTGAAACAATGATGCAGCAAAAAGTATTCACATTTCCGAGCAAGCCAACCAGGATAAACAATCCCGTATTTGCTATGGCTTGAGGGTGAAGCTCGAAAACGTGAATGATTGGGTAACGGTTAGGGTTATTGGCCAAACAAACGTGTGGTTGGAAACAGAACTGGAAAATAAATAAAATGTTAGCGCAGACTGCCGTAGTTTAGCCACGTGGAAAGCTTTTTATGCAATTCGAAAAGGAACATTGCGGTAGGTCCTGAGATCTCTGACCTAGTGTACCAACTAGAACATTATGCGTAACTGGTTCTAATGTTCTGGTCCCTAGTGCCGTTATCCCATCGTTATGCGTCCTTATCATTTGCTACTATTAGGTCTTAGACCTAGCGGTAAATCTTGAAAGTATAGTAGAATTTACGTGTCTATTCCGACGTGCCCTGATGGTCAGATGTCCTACATGATGAATTATTCGTACGGACAGGCTAAAGAGCTCAAGATGGTTTGGTAACATCAGCATTTGAAAAACATAACGGGGCAAAAGGAAATTACATAAACTCTGCATGTTGAACGCTACTAAGAGTGCATTCTCCACCGGTGCTCAGTTATAATTCTTACGATGGTAATAGATCCCATTGTTAATGAGCAACCTCTCAAATCCAAACATTCATTCTTGAACTCAAAGACCTTCGAGGTTCGAAATGATGGGCTGATGCTCTGATCTTCTGATTCTTGATGTTCTGGTCTATCTCGGGCGGAGCCTGGATTTGTGGATGGCTATCTGGATGACTTTGGATGATGTGTCCGACCCTTGAATATTTGTCAAGCTAAAATCCAAAAATGAAATGTGAGGCGGTAGCTAATCTCCAATGCTGACTCAAAATACTGCAGGACAGGGTCATTCGACTTATGTGACTTTCCAGATCGTGAGTAAAATATTGAAAATCAGGGATCTAAGATTACGTGAAACTGCAGCGATCTTCTTCGAGTACATGTAGGAGTCTGTGGGCGAAAAGTGCAAGCACCCATCGGCACCAAACCGCACTCTCCGCCTCTGATTAAGGTGAAGAGAGGACTTAAAGAGGTCAGTGACTGCACTGCAAAAGTCCTTCAAATTAGTTTGTATTGTGTTTCCAATATAAATGCTGGCGGGCCCGTAGACTTAATTCCTTGCTTGGAGATTTCAGCGAGACTTTTTCGGAAAAGCCGCTTTACTGCTCCAGCCGCCTCTTCAGCAAACATTGACCCTAGACCACCTTTTTGTTAGAGGACCTTTAAGATTCCAATTTTTTATTCTCTTGCTTTGAATCCTCACTTTCTGTTGACTGAGTCGGTCATTTGATCAGTGAGGTGGTCAGTCCCCCTTTGGTCAATAGAAGCAATACGGTTTATGCGATTCAAGGATGACGCGAGCCACCATTATTGACCCTTACGCTGCCACCGCCTATAGTTTATAGTGACACCCTGGATATCAGACATTAAAACAAAAAAAAATATTAGAATCCATTAGAATCTCTATTTTGGTCCCGTCGAAAAACAGCTCAAAAGACGAGCAAATCAAGCGTTTCTCTGGGTGCGAGAAAATATACCAGATGTGGAAATGTGTTCGGACCAAGGGAAGTCACTCGCGCATTATAATTCCGACTTTTGTCGCACGCGGCAGTCAGAATGCTACCGCAGCATTCGACATTTAATTTTGCCGAAATTTGCTGAGAAAGGGCTAGGGCCTCATCCTCATCTTTTCATCTTCTCTGAGAGGCAGAGCGCTTGTCGCTTGGTTCGAAAGTTCCATGGGTTCGAATCTCGATGATGGCGGGTACCCCCTTCACTAATTTTTCGCCGGGTCTAAATTGGACCACCTTGTTGATGGCCCCACTGGCGTTCAAGCCTCTTCTTTTATAGTGAAGAAGGATGTTAAAATTAACATTGAGAAAGAAAGAAAGAAAGAAAGAAAGAGAGAAAAGAAAGAAAGAAAGAAAGAAAGAAAGAAAGAAAGAAAGAAAGAAAGAAAGAAAGAGAGAGAGAAAAGAAAGAAAGAAAGAACGAAAGAAAGGAAATAATATCAGCTCCTCTAAGGCTACTCTTTCTATCATCCTTTTTGCTTCTATGATAATATTAATAAGCAATAAAGGTCAAATTTTAAAAAAAATAATTGAATGAATGAATGAATGAATGAATGAATGAATGAATGAATGAATGAATGAATGAATGAATGNGTGCCAGAGCATGCCTAACATTTTTACTGCCTGACAGTTCACCTAAACTGCTCACCTACAAGACAAAGAACGGAGGCATCAGGTTCGCGGCGTGCTCCCGCCGGACCCGCCCTGTTGCACGTGCATATGATTACATACCACGGGTGTCCAGTCATGTGTCCGTCAGCTGGGTCTGACCAATCCAGGGTGCGAAGTCGACGGTCAGTCAGTACCAAGGTGTGAAGGTATTTTTGGCAACCTGGTTATGTAGTCCTGATCTCAGTGTTATTTTAATGCTTTTCATTTTCTTCTCCGGTGTCAAAGAGTCTATATGGAATCCAGTGTATAAAAATATAGGGCCGTTTGTACAATGCTGTCTAACTTTGCGCTTCGGCAATAGCTACATGGAAGATAGAAGCATTTGTTTTTCAAAACTTTGCATGAACTTTTTCATATTCCTGACACTTTGGATTATATTTATAGACAGTTCTCCTGTCCTGTCCTCTCCTCTTCTCTCCTCTCCTCTTCTCTCCTCTCCTCTCCTTTCTTCTTCTCTCCTCACCTTTCCTCTTCTCTCATTTCCTCTCCTTTCCTCTTGTCTCCCATCCTCTCTCTCCTCACCTTTCCTCTTCTCTCATTTCCTCTCCTTTCCTCTTCTCTCCTCTCCTCGTCTCTCCTCTCCTCTCTCTCCTCTCCTTTCCTCTCCTCTTCTCTCCTCTCCTCGTCTCTCCTCTCCTCTTCTCTCCTCTCCTCGTCGCTCCTCTCCTCTTCTCTCCTTTTATACTCGAGGTACCTCTGAGCATTTACAGTAAAAGTGTCTACATATATTTATCCTCGTGTCTCGAATATTTGAAAATCTCTGAGTCCGGAGAGAACGGTGTGCCCTAATGATCCAAAAAATACCGCCAAATAAACGACCAGCCAAACAAAAATGGACACATCCAGTTGTTTTGATATTGTCTTTCAGTGTGATGAACTGGCTACACTTGGCAACCTCTTGCTCTCGCAAGGTCGACATGTCCAGAGGTTCCGTTTGCGTCTGGCGGCCAAACCGCCAAAATAAACATCCTCAGGTGAGTGAAATTGTGTCCGGCGGACAATTATGCCAATTTTCTCGTCTCAGCACGTCTTGGGACTTGATGGCATGCAGATTTATTTCTCTAACATTTAATGCCGAAAGCCGCTATCGCCACGGTATGGTACTGCTGAGGGTTTTTTTTTTACATTTTCGTCTACTGTAATTTCAGACGGCTATAACAGCAAAAAAAAAAAATGGACCAGGCTTCTTCGCTTTTCTCTTCCCTCTGTTGTTTAATGAGTTGCAGGTATTAATACAACTCAATATTCGATGAAGTACTTTTTTTTTGCCTTAATATTAGACAAATAAATTCAGCACAGTTCCTCTTCATTTTCACTTCTCTTGGTCAATTTGATCGATTGCTATATGGACAGTGAAACATTTAATAGCTTCAGAACTTCCCCTGGCAGTGTATCTCTATATGCTTGACTAACACATTGCCATTGTCTTTCTGTTGTTGAAATCAACACCGTCCACAATATATGCCCTGTATTACAAACCTGCTGTTCATGGTAGCAATACCCTTCTTAGAATGGACACGTTGTCTGACAAAATTATTTTGTCTGAATATTTGGGATTTTTAAGGGTTGTTACTTGTTGATTTTGCCTCTGTTGTTGTTGTTGTTGTTGTTATTGTTGTTGTTGTTGTTGTTGTTGTTGTTGTTGTTGCTGCTGCTGCTGCTGCTGTTGTTGACGTTATTGTTGAGCGGATATGAGCTAAGGAGAATATTATTACGTTGAGGCCAAGGATGCTACGTTTCTATGCAGTTTAAGTAACANTTTTTTACTGACATTGTATGATAAAAAAACAAAAAACAAATGCATTTTATTATTTTTATAGAGCTATTTTATAAGTGTACAAAATTTGAAATGATCACTTTCAAAACTCTAGGAACCTTAGGCTTTTGAAAATAGCTCATTTTCAACACACGAAATCCAACATGGCGGCGTTGCCATGGCAACCGTGCACAAAACAAAAAATAATTCTACATTTTTCCTCTAATTTGACCATGCTGAATCTGAATTTAAAGCTTAAAAAGTCCCTAGTTCAAGCATTCACGATTTCACTCCCAGGAGGCGCACCCCCCCCCCTTAAGGGTTGTTACTTGTTGTTAATTTTGCCTCTGTTGTTGTTGTTGTTGATGTTGTTGTTGTTGTTGTTGTTGTTGTTGTTATTGCTGCTGCTGCTGTTCTTGTTGACGTTATTGTTGAGCGGATATGGGCGAAGGAGAATATTATTATGTTGAGGCCAAGGATGCTACGTTTCTATGCAGTTTAAGTAACAGGTTTACTAAGGTAGAACTCAATAGACAAAGACAGTAACAAAATGCTTGTACCACCGTTCCAACCTTTACGAAAGGGTAGTTCCATGGAAAGTTTCCATTCTGTGTTTATGAAAAAGACCCTCCAAAGACTGTACGAAATACCACCTTTCCCTACCACTGTTTGCTTGTTTGTGCCGAAAACTAAATAAACAACAAAAAAAAAAAACTTCTATCAGCTGATTTAAGTTTGTCATAGTTTCGGTTTAGCAAGTTGTAGGAGGTAATGACAGGACATTCTTCCATGGAATATACCAAAAAGTCACGAACTCGGCCACATGATTTGTAAGAAACAAAAAAAAAAATACTAAAAGTCAAAGATGACAAACGTAAAAACAACTATTGTAACCCATCGGACTGTCAGACAGAAACCGCAAACTCACACAAAAAAGCAGCGATGAAGGCGTGCCAGGCTGATCCATAAATCAAACACAACAAAGGGCAAAACATACAAGCGAACGTAAAACAAATAATCACCGGCGACCCCTATGGGCGTAGACTCGTTCGGAGGCTGGTGGGCGATTGGCGCTGGCAGACCTCTTCTGTGGGAGACAGAAGGGAGGGCAACTTAGAGCAGAACTCAGCATTCCTTATAACCGATCTTGTTTTCCTTTAACTTTTATTAACGTTCCACTTCCCTTTTTGTTTTTTTGTGTTTATGTCTTCTTCCTCATTTACTTGTTATTATTCATTCATTATGTGTTTACTCTACTGATAAAGAGCGGGCACAAGCTCGAAACTTTGGATAAAAATTTTTGTGTAATCTAGTTGACAGTAAAGATTTTAAGGATTAGGTGATATTTTCCTCAGCATGTATAGAGCGTCTACATATTATGTGGCTTGTGTATGTACATTCAATTCCTTCACGACCATAAGGCTGATGTCCTTCGTCTTCGGTAGACTTAGGAGCGTTTAATGGTAGGGTTCTCTTTCCTCGGAGGAGTTGTCATCCTGAACCAACGAGACCACCTTTTCTGGATTTTAGCGGAAATTGCTCTCCTAGATAAGAAATTGTCCGCAGCTGCCGGGTCCCATCTGCCCGTCTGTTTGACGCATAGTTGAAGTTACATTAATTCAAAACCGAACACTTTTGGAGGTGGAAAGAGGGGCAACGATCGTCCTTCCACCACCTAGGGTCCACGCCCATGCAGGTGACCCTAAAGTGTCAAAAAAGGCCGCCCGAAGGGGGAAGAAGAAACCTGAGAGTCCATCGTTTCTCCATGCCATGTTTCGTATTGTTGCGGTGGTTGGACTATGTACCGAGCAACCTTGACAGGCAGCCAGATGCCGGAACAATCCAGAGTTACTACTACGGACAACAGACCAAATGTCTTGGTATTTAGACATGGACTGTTAAAAGTTATGTATACATGAAGGAGAGGAGATGTTTTTGGTGGTTTTTTTGGTTTCATCTCTGGAAGATGGATCTTTTGTGCATGCAGAAAATATAACAGAAAGATTAGACAGACTATACTAATAAATATCAGATAGAAGAACGATGGTCTGAAAAGGACGAGTAAAAATAGCTGGCGAAGAGACAGCTAGATATTCAAACAAAAAAAAAATCGACACATGCAACCTTAAAGACCCGTCCGCAGTATAAAAGGTGAGAGGAGGCGTGATGGGACCGGACCCTTAACTCGTTTGTACACATTCAGTCGCATGGTTCACTACGAGAAGCGCTATTTTGTCTTCCAAATTTCATCTGGATCATGGATTTCATCACACTCCATCGAAACTTTGCAGATTGCTAGTTAACTGTCCCTCCGTAAGGTACGGTAAACACTTTTGAGATAAACACGCCTAGTTTGGAGTATGAAAGCAGATCCGTCTGAGTCCAGGCAAAGTCCACGACCATCTTTTAGGCAGGGTTTGTCTCGGATGGCTTGGCTTTAAGAGGAGTCTTATTACTGCAAGCACTGGGTAGTGTATGCCTTTCCTTAGCACAGTCCCATTCAATTCAATAGTCCATACTGTTTTGCAGTCTGGCATAGCATCCCTGTAGTTAAACATTCCCAAGAGCGTGGGTATAAATTATCAGGATTCCTCTATAAGAAAATAGAACTCATTATCTCCAAATTCATATCTCTTATGGACAGTGATGGCAGAAAAAGGTATGGCGCAAATGTCATTTTCCTGCGTTACGATCATCTTGCGCGTGAAATTCACATCTGATTCGTCTAATCTAGTTCGCAAAGTGCAGTATGATAGTAGCACCAATAAAAGGCTGTGCGTATGCCCATGTCTATCTCTGACATACAAGTACGTAGAAGGGATTCGAATCTGAAAATTAAAGTTCTCTTGTCTGTGAGAAAGAAGTATGTAAAGTTCAAAGACGCACTTGACAAACAGCTGGATTGAAAAATGACCACAGTGGTAAATGCGTAGTTCTTTTCTGTGCTAATGATGAGGAGATAAAATAAGGTAATTGTTAGAACCAGCGACTCTGTTCTGTTTAATTGCTATCTGTTGAGCATCAATTTTCGCTTAAGGACAGCATTTTCATAAGACAGATTATTTTCCATACATAGTGCTCATGCGTAGTTCTTGTCTGTGCTAATGATGAGGAGATAAAATGAGGTGATTATCAGAACAAGCGACTCGGTTCTGTTTAATTGCTATCCGTTCAGCATCAATTTTTCGCTTATGGTGGCATTTTCACAGAACAGATTATACACATAGTGTTCAAAACAAATAGCACCCTTTTGTGGCTTTCTCTGCTTAATGGCAACGTTTCTGTTGCTGTAGTGGAGGGATTAAAAAGAGTAGACCGTTATCTATTCTGTTGTGAGGAAGGAAACGGGATAGCTGCCAATGCTTGATCAGTAAATTCATTTGAAGTACTCTTTCAATGCCCATATTATTCTTGTTGTAAGTAAACAGATAACAGCGATAATATCGGGATAGTCACATGGCGGTGACGGAGACAGTGGTCTCCGCTAAGTGTAATCCGCATAAACCAATTTATTGATTGGATAGCAAAACGTAGGAAACGCAGCGTCATTTAATCGCATATTTCGCGTAGTTATTTCTCTTTTTTCCCCACGTAAATCTGCAATTAAATTTGCCTAAGTCGACGGCAATAATGTATCTGTTTCCCACCGAAACTGGAACAACAGTGTAAGTGTTTCCTAAACTGTCGGAACTTCCCTATCTAGTTTCACAAACATACGACGTTTTAATACCGCCGATCTTGATATAATTTAATACCCCCGATCTTGTTATAATATAAGTGTTTATATAAAGCGAATATGTGACTGAGGCTAATCAAATCGCTGGAACAGTGATTCTCAAACTGATGTTAAGCGTACCCTAGCTGTTACGGTAACTATAAGAAAGCGCATGACTGCGTTTGTGGATGTTGGCAGGCCAGTGTTTAAAGAGAAGATAGCATATGAACTATTATTATTAGACTATATGAGATATGAAAAAAAGTCTTAAAGCACATAGGCCTTGTATCAGGCATCATCAAGCATGGCAATGTATTTATGCATAGCTGGATAACAAAGCGCAGGAATTAAGCAGGCGGGGACTAAAAAGTATNGGGGGATTATATTGGCATAATCTTTAGCCAAAGTCCTTTAAACTTTCTGATCTCGTTGCAGGATTCTGCAAATGAAAATTTACTGTTGAGTGATTTGATGATGCCCAGGTCCTGAAAGATTTGAGAACCTCTCTCTTTGACATTGTTATTTGTTATAAGATATCTGAATGTCAAGTTCGATAAGTCATAAGCCTGCTTAGCCTTCGCTTCAGGACTTCTTAACAATATTTGTAAGTCTTGCCGATGTATGAATGGAGCTCATCAACGTTTCAGTAAATGCGATAGAGACGAAACAGGGCGACAGAGAGAATTTTTCTGAAAAAAACACAACCACTAGATTATCGAGGACTCCACTGAAAATTTGAGGGGAATATCCTTGGCTGTTGATAAGTTTTNGGGGGGGGGGGGGGGGGGGGGGGGGGGGGGGGGGGGGGGGGGGGGGGGGGGGGGGAGGAGGAGGAGGGAGAGAGGGCAACAGATTTAGGTTCTCGATCAAACTGGGACAGTAGAAGTTTGGGATAAACCAAATTTCAACAAAACAGCGACAGAAGGAGGGAAAGAAAGACCGAAAAGTATGAACAGGGGAAGAAAATGAAGGATAAAAACGTGGAAAGTAGGAAGTACATGGTGGGAGNGGGGGGGGGGGGGGGGGGTCACAGAAAGTAGGACAGCGGTCGAGTTCACGAATCTATATAAGCAGTCCTGCAACCATCAATACTTTAAATAATAGGTCTTTCAGCGGCTATACACTGCTGTCGATTCGATTGGTCTAAATGCGTGCACTGTGTCCACCAGGATGCACTAATTATCGTGATAGGGCTTTGCTCGACCCCAGTTGCATACTGATCAATCATTTCATCTAATGATACTATAAAGTGTTCATATCGTGAGAGGCTACAGGATTTACCCACTTATTACTAAGTTTAAAATGCTCTCTATTCATCTGCGACCTTTGGAACCATTTTCCAACCACCAACTGCAATTGTATTTTTTAACCCCATAACGTCTCCAGCCTCTTCCCCTCCCCCCACCCCATTCCCCCCTCAAAAAAAAAAATCCCACAGCCTTTCCGCTCCGACTTGTATAAGGTGGTATTCGACAAATTAGGTCATGTGTAAATTTTGGCTTCATTTTATTCAATAGTTCAGACCCGTTATGACAGTAATATCGGTATTTATGTACAAACTGGATAGATAGTAAACCCGCAACATTTTTTATGAGTAATAAAGACTCTTGAGGCCAATAAAGAGGCTTTACAAGATTCCGGTTTTCTTCAGACTTGATTTATGTGAAATACCACGCTCAACGTCAAAACGGATGGTATGCAACTGTTCAAGAGATTATCGTAACATTCCGTAACCACTACACTGTACACATAGGCTACAGACAGCGTGGCTGTCTAGTTTGTGAGTAGTACTCAAAATATGAAAACTTGTTACGTCTAAAGTTTGTGTGTTTCGATTCTTAATCCTTTCCCTACGCTTCTTTTCTTTGCTATAATATTGACAAAAGCTCACTCACCTGTGGTAAAATCGAGTTCATCCGAAATGTCTTCACCAGGAACACTACAGCATAAACTGCTCTGATGAACACAAGTTCACCGTTAGTGGGTGAGCTGTTGTGTTTTAGAGGGTAGGATCAAAATGCATAATTAGGTGTTTTCATCTCCATCACGTGACCTAGGAATTCTTGCTCACACGTTAGTTTGTTTACATGCTCTGCTCATGCATGATTGCTCGTCATTTATCAAAATATCCTAGCAATCCCTAGATCACGTAGCGTAACTGAAAATACCTCATTCATCCGAACTGTCTTTCCCAAGGACTCTTTCCTCATAGGTTGCTCGGGTGAACTCGATTTCGCCGTAAGTGAGTGAAAGTTCGTCAGTGTTTGAGCAAAGAAAAGCGGTAGGGAAAGGATCACGGTGAGGCGAAATCGAAAACTCCAAACACTTCACACACCTTTCCACACTATACTCAGTTGTAAATGAGTATCTGGCTGTAGAGCTGGGAGGGGAGTGGGGTGGGGGGTGGACCAGGGCGCTGCACTGAGGCCCAGAAGGAATGACTTTTGTAGTATTATGTATTCACATATATGATGTGTACTGTTCGATATGTTTGTATTATGAATGAAATGCATAACATAGTATAGCTTTGTAAACCAATTTCCCTTCAGGGTCAATAAAAGTCCTTTTGCTCTTTAAGTGTTAAACATTTTTTTCCAGTGGTACCTCTAATTTATTCGAATGGTTGCACAATGAGTTTAATAGGTCATAGAAAATCATTATAATATTGCAAAACAATGGGGGGAAAAACCGCTCGTAAATCATTTTTTTTCAGCTTTTGTCAGACGTTTGAGGGCTCTCTGGCCTTGAACGAGAGACAGCAAATATCTTCGATGACACACAGGGGCCAAAGACAGTGGGATGTCTTTTCCCGGGTCCTAACTCAGCCAATGTTTGAGGGGATTCGGCTGACCTCATTGGCGATGGGGAAATTGTTGCGGTTTTTAGCGTCTGTCTGAGTCTAGGTCAGCTCTGGGATTTCCCCAGTCTCCACCACTCGACTTTTGTATGATGAGATGAACACGATGGGTGACCCAGGCGAAAGACTTGACACTCGACAGATGAAAGCCATATTCAGACTGAGTGTCGTGTAGCCTTGTCAAATGAGACATAAGTCGCTTTCTAATAATTTCAAGTTATTGATATGATATGAAAGCTTAACGTGTGTACTTTTATTAAGCGAGGCAACGTTTTGACCAAACATTATTCAGGCTCGAGAAATAATTGTTTGAAGTAGCAGGGGGATACCTTCCCTTTCTCCCC
>JAWQUT010000196.1:389440-415783 GCA_033807755.1 Ellobium chinense | reverse complement strand
GGTGGGGGATAAAAGAGGGCAAGTTTTTTTTTTTTCTTTTTCTGGATTTTAAATGCTGTTGAGAAGACTCTGCACTGTACTGGGCTCTGGGATGAACAAAGGAATGGTGAGAGAGAGAGAGAGAGAGAGAGAGAGAGAGAGAGAGAGAGAGAGAGAGAGACAGACAGACAGACAGACAGNTTGGGGAGGGGGGGGCAGGAAGGGTAAGTGAGGACAAGTGTTTTTGTTTTTTAAATACTGTTGAGAAGACTCTGCAGTATACTGGGCTCTGGGATGAACAAAGAAATAGTAAGGGAGAGAGAGAGAGAGAAGAAAAAGAACCAACAACGTGCTTCCCTTTTGCAGACACCATACGTTCCATCACAACTTAAAACATGCCTGTTTAACATCAAGGGTCTTCTTTAACATCAACTTGATACTGCTGCTGCTTTTGATGCTTCCTGCCACCGTTGCTGCTTCATGTGCTGCTTGACGGTGAAACTGCAAGGCTTGTAGATGATTGTTTCATTCCACCTACAGCAGTCTTGAGACGGACGATTCTCAGTTTCTATGTCAATCGTGAATGACACTTTGGTTGTTAAACCCCCAAGCGATCTGTGGAAATTTGAATTGAAAGCTTTCTGTGTTAAGTGCGAGTCTCTGTGTGATCAGTCTGTGGAATAGGCAGTATTGATGGTGTTGTAAAAAAAAAAACGATGATGATGCTGATGGTAATGGTGGAGAATTCACTTGTTCTGGCTGGGTAACACGAATTTGTGACCACGCTCTACCGTCCATGTGATGGCTCAGTCGATAGAATGTCTAAGCGACATCCAGGGGGGTCTCAGGTTCGATCCCCGCATAGGCGGCTTTTTCTTCGATCTCTTTTTCTCTGTCCTTCTTTCTTATTTATTTCTTCATCTATTATCGGATATATCTACACATTCATATAATTTGGCTTACTTTCTCGTCTCATATATTCTGCTTCTTTTCTGTTTAGTCGGTTTCTATTTTAATCAATGATGATGATAATGATAATGTTGATGATGATAAGGATGATGAAAATGATAATGTTGATGATGAGAAGGATGATGATGATAATGATAATGTTGATGATGAGAAGGATGATGAAAATGATAATGTTGATGATGATAAGGATGATGAAAATGATAATGTTGATGATGATAAGGATGATGATAATGATAATGTTGATGATGAGAAGGATGATGATAATGATAATGTTGATGATGAGAAGGATGATGATAATGATAATGTTGATGATGATAAGGATGATGATAATGATAAGACGTGGAAGAAGGTGAAGACGACATGAAAATATTCTCAAGTCACTGTCCGGGTGCTCTCTCTCCAGACTTGCAAACATTGTGGACATGGAGACAACAACCAGACTAGCTCGAACCAACACCATCTAAACAGGTTAGAGCAGGATTGCCGACAAGCAACGAAAGGCAGCGAATCTCCCTAAACCTATTTGTCCGCTACAAACGAAGTAACGGTCCCGGGGTTTGGCAGTTGGATTGAAGGCACCGACACCACCGAACCCTACCTAATGTACTTAAGAGGTACTCTGCTTTACAGCAAACAACATCCTCGCAGACAACGTCATTAGAACACCAGAAAAAAAGCGATTCTCAAACTTTCGCGACCAGCAGTGCTTGAATACTTAAGGCACCAATATCACCCAACCCTAACTAATGTACTTAGGAGGTACTCTGCTTTACAACAAACAACGTCCTCGGCTCCTCGCAGACAGTGCCATTGGAACACTAGAAAAAGCGATTCTCAGATTTTCGCGACCAGCATATTGGTTCCCGTAGCTTGGACATTGAAGGCACCAATGTCACCCGACCATACGTAATGTACATGCTACTTGGAGGACATCTTGTAGTACTCAAACACCACCTTCGCAGACAGCATCACTAGGAAAAGACAAAACAGACTATAAAAGGATAAAAAACAGGTTTTCGACTCTCATGAAAAGCATACACCCTTAACTCCCAGTGCTTGAAATTTAGATTAAAGGCATCAACGCCACCCAGGTTTACCTAATACACTAACGAGGCACTTGTACTTACCTACCTATTAAAACCTCGGAACTTTTGTTTCACTCTTATTCTGTTGGAGGTTTGCGTTTTTACACACACTCAAGTTCAATCTGGAAATCCGGCAGATTTTTTTTGGTAATATCCCGGAAATCTTTCACTCAGTGCTTTGTTAGGATTAGGGACAGGGTTAGTGATATGGGTACGAAAGAAGAAGCAACCCTGCGACCTTGCTTATTATCATTATTTCAGAAATCTCTCATGTATGCTTTGTCTGTTCTAATCCTGCACTAACCCTAAACCAAACACTTAGTGAGAGAGTCCCTGGATGTTCCCCATCAATGAAATCAGAAGAGTTAGATGTACGCAGCGCCGTAATCAGACAACGTAAAGATGTTTCCATTTGAGATTAAGGTCATTGCATGAGTTCAGGATGGGCTACTCTCCCAAGGACCTATGTTGATGATTAAGGGCAGGAGTCAAACCCCGCAAATCCGGCAAATTTCGCAAACAAAGTCGAGAAGCTGACACACCCCAGAATTTACGGAATCTGCTTGGTGGAAGGGATAGTGTGCCGTGTGCAAATGCAACCCTTCATTCATCCCCTCTTTATCGTTTTTTTCATACAAACGGAACTGTTATTGCCAACACAGTTAGTAAGGAGTAGAGAGACAACAGGATACATTAGATGCCATTAGATAAAAAACATCCCCGTGAAGTATTTACCAACTATTTCCATTATCTTTGACCTTTTCCTTGAACTCTGCGCCACAGAACTTGTTAAATTGGAAGAATGTTTGCTGTTACGATAGCGCAAGCTGGAGGCGATGAGCTCTTTCAACGACGTTCTTTTTTCACTACGGCTTTCCGTGTCCTCTTCTCTTCTCTTCTCTTCTCTTCTCTTCTCTTCTCTTCTCTTCTCTTCTCTTCTATCTTCTTTTCCTTTCCTATCTATTTTCCTTCCTTTCTTTTTTTTTTTTCATCTTTCTTCTCATTTGTCCTTATCTATTCTGTTTTCCTCGTTCTTCATCCTTCCTCTTTCGCTATTCTCTCTTCATCTCCTCCTCACATTCCCCTGTTATCAACTCCCTCTTTCTGCCCTCTTCTTCTTACATCTCATCTTTTTTTTTTCTCTCTTGTCTGTTTTTCTCTTCTTCATTTCTGTTCTCGCCCCATCACTTCCGCAAAATTCCCAATATACGTACATCATACACATCCATCATTCCACCTTTCCTCACACCTTCTCTCTTTCTCTCAGTCTCTCCATTCCACTCTGACTCCCCCAGACCTTGTTTCTTCCTCGTCTTGATTCATTTTTCGCCCAGCCCCTAATCGAATTGGATTAACACTGAGGACTTTGCCGTCCCATTTCCCCCAACAGCAAACAGGATGTTGTTTAAGCGCCTTTCTAAGTACTCACCCCAGGTCTGACATTTGCCCTCCATGTTACTCCGAGACTTAATGCTTGCCCAAAAGGGCACGGACTCCGGGTGAGAAGGTTAAGTGTCCGATAATTGGGCTATTTCTCCTCCTCCGTCTACTCAGGAATATGCCAGCGTGAGCAAAAAATCTTGGGCTGTCCTCGTAAGGATTCGCCCCTTGCACTCTCTTTTCTTTCTTTCTTTCTTTCTTTCTTTCTTTCTTTCTTTCTTTCTTTCTTTCCTTCTCTTTCTTTCTTTCATTCTTTCTTTCTTTCTTTTTTTCCTTTCTTTCTTTCTTTCTTTCTTTTCTTCAAGCAGTCCCTTTTCTTGCGTTCTCTTCTCTTCTCTTCTCTTCTCTTCTCTTCTCTTCTCTTCTCTTCTCTTCTCTTTACTCTTCTTTTTTTCTCCTTCTCTGTTAACTTCAATGTCCCCTACATCCTCTTTTCCTTTATTCCTTTCTCCCTTTTTCTTTTCTTTTCTCCTGTCCTTCTTTTTCTCCTCTGTCTTATTCTTTTATCCTTCTCTCATTCTTCTTTTCCATTACTTATCATCTCTTTTTTTTCTGTTCTTCTTCTTCACTTCTCCTCCTTCTCTCCTCCTTGTTCCTTCTTCTATTGCAATGAAATAAGAAGTTCTTGTAACGGTGACGACAAAAAGAACTACGTTATAACACAAGGTTGAATATCGACATTTTATAAGACTCAGTAGATGCTACGCGGGAGAGAGAGAGAGGGAATGAGAGAGAGAGAGAGAGAGAGAGAGAGAAAGAGAGAATTAGTGATATTCGAGAATCTTGCAGACCACCCTCTGTTTGGAGCTCCCACCCCAGCTCTCCACCACTGTCAAGCATATTATAGCAATGACAAGATATTTGTTGCAAACAATAGGTGACTATATACAGTGCCATGAAGTATCATACGATTTTATTATGTATTTTTTTTTTCTTCACAGGTTTGACCGTTTGAACGCTAGCGAAAAATTGTTGTTGATTTTAATCTATTCATTTTTTTTTTTTCATTTTACGGATATGCTGCCGTCATTTTTAAGAATACAGTATATGCAGTTTTGGGCGAAACTGACTTTTTATGCCCACGCAAAGGACCAGGGCGTGGCGCATTTTTCTATCTGAGTTTCGTACCTTTATCACAAAAAAATGACAAAGCTGTATCTACATTTGTATAAACGGTTTTTGAGATTGTGCACCCCTTACTAATAAAAATACAGTATATCAAGCTCTCCTGTAAAATTCTCAAAACTGCATATACCGTATTCTTAAAAATGACGGCAGTATTGTTACTGGGACTTTCACAGTTCTGTCTTGACTTGAGCATAGGCCTGTGCCAAACCCGGTCCAAGAAGTAATCTCGGGTAATAGTAATCGCCATATTCAAAACCCGGGTACCCGATTATTCACGATTAAGAGGGAACAGGGGACTTGGGGAAGGAATTGCTAGTCGCTAGTTGCTGTGTTACCTGTACGTTAATTAGATGACACGTTATTATGTTGCTTCAAATCTGATAAGGCATGATTACTTTACCAGCGTCTTTTCTCATGAATACACAAATTATCAAGCCCAGCTTCATCCAGTGTCTCCTGGTGAGTAAACGATTACACAACCCGGGTTATCTAGATCTCCTCTGGCGGTTACACGATTACTAAACCCGGGTTTTTCTAAAGTAATCTCGGGTCCCGGCTACTAATAGGTATTTCGGGACCCGGGTACCCGATTACGTTTTGCCCGGGACTATTGAGCATCTCTTCCCAAGCTAACTCAGCATTTATTTGATATACAAAGAGGTAGAATCTGAGTTGTCAGCGTATTTTATTGAACTTTGAACACGTTTTAATGCTTTAAATGTCACATTATTTATGATTATCTTACAGTATGCCTAACAATACTTGCTTTTGATAGCTTTTAAATCCCCACAACCTTCGCAAACTGGAGCCGTGAAACGGACGTATAATAAGCATGTGTTCCTATTAAAAGCATTTCCCCTTAAAGCGCGGAAACCTTGCATTGTCTACGATTATAAGCCTTTTGTACACACGGGTTTGACATTTTCAATGTTAGTGATATGGAAAAACGACGCATTCAAAAATATCTTGTTTTGACAAGTGCCGAAAGGGATGAAAATAACAAGTGCCTTTGTGGCGTTTCCCTTCGCATTTTGAAATGTTGAGAGCGTCATTTATTTGTAATCAAAACAAACTTTTGGCAGAGGCCTAGATGGTATCAGCGTGACCTTCAGGTCGGTAGACATAGTTTCAACTGGATGAAACAGTGGTCGTGGGCAGGTGTCGATAGACGATAACTATCGATACCGCGTCTCCGATACTGAATACTTTTTGAGGACTATAATAATTCTAATGGGGATCATAATTCTTGTGTCCATGTTAAAGCTCGCTTATCTAACTTTACACTATTATTATCCCAGCACACTTGACGACTCTAGGACTTTCTCAACACGTTTAGGAGCTCACGGTGCCATTGTCGTTTACAGGAGCTGATCATTAACGGTCGGACAAAATTTCTCACTGCCTATAGCCAAGTACCCATTTTACAGACGGGTGGACTGAGGAAAATGTGAATGAAATGCTTTCCCAAAGGCATTTACAGCATAGCATGACCGTGATCTTGAATCGAATCCACGACCTTTTGTTCTTGTGTTCAACGCTGTAATCATTCGACTATGTTGCTCCACAATGTCCAATATGATAATGGTTAACCTGGATGATATTCTTCATCCTTGGATCTGCCAGGCAGTTACTTTTTTTTTTTTTTTCACTTTATACGAATATGAAGCTCATTTTCACAGCCACAGAATCTTTCGTGTTCATAATATAGCGTAAAAAGTGCTGAATATTCGTACTCGCTTTAATGAATACATGCTCGATATCAATCGATTTGCACATGCCTATATCGGCCCAGCACTACGAAATAGTTTTCATGTTTGCCCTTCGGATGCATGGGAAAGAAAAACAGTTTGCCTCTTTCCATTCGTAGCGGCCTCGGCAACGACAAAATATATTGCCCCATAATTTTGAAGTAGCGTAGAGGGCCGCTTGTACAGTCTTCTGTTACATGTTATTCCTCAAGAAGACCGGAACACTAGAGTTGAGATTAAAAGGAGTTACTATTATCCACTGACATTTTTTTTTGGTGTTCTGCTTCATGAAAAGAAAAACAAAAACACCGATTAAGAGAGATTGCAGCTAAGCAGATTACAAGTATGGGGAAGCTGTCTTAAGTTGTATATTCTAAAATACCCAAGGCCTAGAAGTGGATAATCCTGGGGTTTTTAATGTTCCAACTGTCTAGTCTGGATGTTCTCCTGTTCTTCCCGTTGTGACCCTATTTCAACACTTAGTCCCACTTTTGGACTTTCTCATCTCACAGTTTTATGATGTTATATAAACCTCGTTGGAGGACTAGGACTGAAGCTTGTAACGTGGAGAGGACCCATTATTTATTATGCATGAATTTGGTCTTCTTCGTCAGAGTTCGGAATTTAACTATTTAGCTTTCGGCAGTGGTGCCATACGTAGGGATTTTTCCCACACGGTAGGGCAAAATGGCTTTTACTAAAATTAAATGTCGTTTTCTCCAACAGCAACAATTCCATATTAATCACAATCGTTCCTATTATCATCAGTTAGCTACAGCATCATAAAAACTGTGATCATAACTGAAACTACCTTCCTACAATCACGCTACCACAACTACTACTACTATTGTACTATCACAACCACTTGAAACTATTATTTTTTTTCTTAAATGCAAAACTTCGTCATACCAGTTCTTGTAAAGGATTTGAAAATGACACTTTAATACATTTAATAATAATAATGTATATCACAAATATAAGATCATGAAAATGTGACCTTTCTTCAGATTAAAGATATGTTACCATCATCACCATCACCACCATCAGTTATTTCACACAAAATAAATATAACAGCGTCTACCAGTGTCCTACTATACAATTTTATTTAAATTACAAAAAGAAGCACACAATAAGATAAAGTAAAATTTTCGGAATTGAAAATTCCTTCATCAGGAATAATAATAATAATGATAAGGAAGAAGAAGACATAGGAAGAGATCTAAGACTTTATAGGGGTGCTAATTTAAAAGGATAAGATAAGAGTTCACTAAAGAAAACAGAGAGAGAGAGAGAGGTGAGTGGAGTTCAGATAGAACGAGAACAAAGGCGTCACCCAGGTTTTGAGGAGGTAGGAAACAGACAGAGGTAAAGGAATGGTTAAGAGAAGCTATGGAATATAGAAATTATCGCTACAGAGTGGTAAAGATGGTTTGAAGCAGGAAAAAGAAAAAGAAAAGAAGAATAAATATATATCCACCCGTGCCCCCGGGTGACGACCATCACCACCATCATCACCATCACCATCATCACCATCACCACCATCATAAGTGTTTTCATCACCATTGAAATAGGCATAACACCTTTCTCTCACTCCATTCCCGTGCCAATCTCCTATCTTACATATAAATCAGCTCTTTCCCCTTCACCCCCTCCAACCTCCCCCTACCCTACTTTTCTTTTCTTTTCCTCCAATCCTCAACAGTCAATCCTCTCCGTCCTCTTCTCCTTCTTATGTAGGAAGTGATAGTGATGTTAGTTTGCAGCTCCTATACCTAGCCGCCTCCCACCCCCTGCACACCAAGTTTATCCCCATTAAACAGTTTGTCACTTCAGAGAATATACGAGTATTTTCGAACATCAACCTTCATCCCATACCCATCTATCATTTTGTTTCTGATAGGGATTTTAGTATCCTCCCCCTTTCCCTACCCCTCCTCCATTCCCCAAACTTCCAATTTCCTTCCACCTTTTTCACTTTTTAGTTCCCGAGTTGGATGAGGTACACAAAAACAAGAGAGATCGTGAGCCGAGTGGTGTTTTGACAGTCCATCCGAGTGCGTCTTCGCTCCAAACCCTGCCGAGATCTGATACAGTTTATCTAGTTCGTCCATCTTGTTTAGGAGAAAATTTCATGCTTTCTCACCAAACACCCCACAGCTCTCCGGCCGGTGGTTGAGACAACCAAACCTCACCGGCCTCGCGTTTGTGTGGAGGAAAAGAAAAACAGAACCTAAAACCTCTGTCTCCTTCATGTTTAGGCGTGTGTCCCCCCACTTAGAAGTTCTTTTTAGCTTTAATTGTCCACTAAATAATTCTTTTATTCGGGCTGCGTTTGAAGAAATTGTAGGTAAGCTTATTTAACGCTTGCTTTGGCAGGCACGCGGCCGGGGGAATGAAGGGGTCAGAGCATATCGGGAGATTGGGCATTTAAAAGGGTGTTAAGTTGTTATGGAGGCTGAGACGGGGGAGAAAGGGGTCAATGGCTGCTAGGTCTGTCTGTTTGTCTGTCTGTCTGTCTGTCTGTCTGTCTGTATTTCTGTCTGTCTGTCTGTCTGCCTGTCTGTCTGTTCGCCTTCCGTCCATCTGTCTGCCTGTCTGGCTGGCTGGCTGTCTGTCTGTCTGTCTGTCTGTCTGTCTGTCTGTCTGTCTGTCTGAACGCTTGCTTGTCTGCCCATCTTTCGACCCACTAGCTTTCTGTTTGCATGTCCTTCTCACTGTTTTCTTCTCGCACTTCTAGCCCTTTGTCTTAAAACAGCCTCCAACCCCTATCCCCTATCGCTTGCACCATCAACACATTTCCCCAAATCTTTCACCTGTTATAACCCCAAGTTATCTGCCCCACCAGAGCCCTTGTCCCTCGCTAATAGCCCGAACAAAGGGGTCAGTGCAACGTACCTTTAATGCTCTCTCTCTCTCGTTATTTAAACAAAAAAATTGGCAGTAATGGTCACTTTGAAGTTCGCCTCGTCACCTCACTTTTTAGCCACTGGCTGTCTCTTTGATACACCTCTCAACGTTTATGTTTAGATTTGCCCCCTGCCATCCCCGCCTACGCCCCTGGCCCCCTCTTAACTGGTGGGTGAGCCCCACTGGTCGGTGACCTCGTTGGGTCAACAACCTCTCTGGCAGCAGTGACCATTCCTCTAATATGACGACAAGCCGGCATGAAACCTGAAGATTTGGGAAAGTGGTGGGAGGTATCGATATCAAGTTTCGGAGTACCCGATACCTTGACGGGTATCAAAGAACTCGCATAGTGAAGTTGAGACAAATTCTGCATTTGCGAGGTTAAACAAACCTGTATGTATAATTTTGTAACAATCTTTACATTATCTTCAGCCATGCAAACTCCATTTTGATGATTTTATTATTCTTTTCTTATAGAGCAAAAGAGAAGATAAGAGAAGAGAAGAGAAGAGAAGAGAAGAGAAGAGAAGAGAAGAGAAGAGAAGAGGGAGGCTGAAAATGTGAGATCGACAAACATGCAAGTCAAAAATATATAAAAGTGTTGATTAAGAAAATGCACACCAACATTGAGAACAGCGCCATAATATGAGTCTAAGTGTTGAATACTGCCAGTAAAAACAATGGTACTGGTATCGGTATCTGATACATAGTATCGCCCACCAGATACCTTGAACCACATGATCTCATCTGATCTTCTTACCGAGGTGAAAAGCTCCCCCTGGAGGCCTGTCAGGAACGGTAAGTCATGATATTATGAAGACAGATGAGTAGAAGGGAAAGACAGAGGGGGAGGAGGGAGGTGGGGGACTCATGGAATCATAACATCCGGGGTCTTAAGAAGGAAATAACATGGAAAAGAGAAAGAAGAATGAGAGGAATTAAAAGATGGGAAGTAAACAAAGCGTGGGTTTACACAGTAAAACCTCACAAACTCGAATCTCATATACCTTGAAAAAAGCCTCATGGTCTTTATAAAAATCTGTGGCTGTATGCATAATCCATACTTTAATCAACGTATTACATTAACTACAGTGAACACTACTAATGTTTTGGGAGTTTCCCGTGGTTACCGCAATGCGTTAACTAATATTTGGGTTATGCATACGGCCACAGGTTCCCAGTCTTTTAATGTTCCTTAATATACCAAAATATATTAACGAAATTCAACACCTCACAAACTGGGAATGGTTATATTCCTCAGTTGTAAAGAAACGTAAATCTCTAACCAGACTCTAAGCGACTAGGCCTTTTGGTCGTTTTCTGCAATTTGGCTTTGTGAATCTGAGAACCAGTTATAAACACAGACTACGCGTATTATGAACTGCAGAGGCTTGTGCTTGCCCATAAGTGTTTTTTGGGATATAATAAAAAGTTTTCAAAAGTTTCAGGTGATGCAAACTACACAAGTAATATCAGAGACGTCTTGAAATCAAGAAAGATAAAAAAACAAAGAAAGCTAGTTACCGTCACAAGCCGGTGGTCGCATTTATTGCACTTTAAACATACTAATTTCAAGGGACTGGTTTGCGTTTTCCCCACCAGATGTGGGGTGCTAAATTTCGCATGATAAGACTTAGAAGTATCTATTCGAACCCAATGGTTGAATTTGTTGCATAGAATTCTGAAATAGATATGCTATTGATATTAAAAGTTACAATGGACATAAAGTGAAAAACTTGAAGTATACCTAAACATCTGGAGTGCCACCTAGGCGATTCAAGGGCGTTGTCTTCAGGAGAATGACCAGTTAATATCTTGTTGCTAGGATCAGTATTGCTAAGATAAACACGCCTTAAACAAACATAACGGCTAGTCAAGTGAAAACCAATATTTTTTTCCATATGGAATTTAAAGGATATTACTTGGCTTCTGTTCTTGAAAAGTCAACAGATGGATTTCAAATAATTTTAAGAGGGTTGACTGGACAACATTAGGAAGTTGGGAAGGCTACTGCTATTCTGTATCAATATGACGGCAAAGTCCGGACAAGAATTTTGCCTTGGTGCTAAACTGGGGTTGGCGAATATCATAGAATTATTAAATATGAATGGGAAGAAAAGCAAAACAAAAGTAAATAAGACAAAGCCGGAAAAGCGAGTGACGACTAAATACGTTTATGTACAAGTATCTACATTTATTGAAAGCATAACGATCAAAGACTAGTTTCTACAGATTAAGCCTAATGATTTTTTTTCAACAAAGTGGTTTTTTTTTCTTAAGTTACTAGATCGTTCCGTAGCATACTATATCATCCTCACCATCATGTCGATAACTAACACCACCAACACCACCACCACTTTTCACACAACCATCGCCTATTACCAGCAGCCATCCTGGGAGTCGACCCTCCTCTCCACCAAACTTTCCGCCAAATTCTACCACCAGGGCTGTATATCAAATAAAGTCACATTAAGTCCCTCCCTAAACAGACCTATAATAAACAACCATTAAATAAGCCCTGCAAGACAAATATTATAACATAAAACGCCACTTCACTTATTATCGAGTTGGGTCGTTGACTTGACTCATAACAACGATTTACACACGTTGCCATGGCCGTAAAACGTTTCTTCATCCGAAACTACTGCTCTGTTTATTCAAGGTGAATGTCTGGGACCATGTGGATAGCTCAGAGCCAAAGTGCACCACCCTGATTCTGTACTCGTGGTGCTTTAGTTCACTTTGGCCCATATATCGCAGTCCGTTTCTTCCATTCTCCTCATCCCATATTATCTAAACGTCGCTATTTTTACGCATTTGCATGAAAGATCCAACAGAGAAGAGGTTCTCAACAAGTGCTTTGAGTGGACCCCTGATGCTTCTAAAAAGAATTATAAGGGAGGTCGTGCAGTTTAATGGATCATGCATCCAAGATCATAAAACTAAATCAGAAATTTTACGACACTAGACTGCATCGCGCCCTTTAGTCTCCTCCAACTACTCTTCTTGCATATATTTCAAATTTAAGACGTGGGAAGGTCCAGCAGAATGCCATGTCAGTTACGCTGTATTCTTAAAAACTTTGACTTTATGGCACCCATTTCCGGCGTGTCTGTAAATTATCCATACTAATTCCTTTCAGAAATAACCACCAATAATTGCTGTAAATTCAAAGCTTTTCAGAAATTTGCATAACTCAAGTGGTATTCTGGTGGAATTGCCCTTCTATTATAGCATGATAACAGTTACCTTTAGTCTGCAATACGTTATCTTCAGACGTTCATTAAAAAGCTGTCGTAAATACTTTAATAGATTTATACTTGAGGTTCATAACCTGTATGAGTTCCATTCGACAGAAGCAGTTCCATTCGACAGAAGCAATCTGTAAGAAAGCGGGTTCCGTCTTACGAACTGCTATGTCTCGATTTGGCGATCTACTCCGGAAATCTGCCAATTTTTCATCTAGTAAAAGACAAAACCATGGATTTTTGTGCATCGTGGATCCCGTACAGTATAGGGACACTGTCTTTTGATTCGCCCCAAACGTTTTGTAAAGCCACTTGACAAAAATTTAAAGGTCACAATAAGGTACTCAAAATGGTTATCATGTAGGATGTTTTTCAGGACTCATGTGGGTTTTGCTCACAGACAAGACATGCATCCAGTGTGAAGTGGACATCTAAGATAAACACGTAAACCAAGCGAGTTTCGTGTGGATAACGATGTGGGAACATGGAGACAGCAACAGAGGTGGCTTGACGTAGAGACGATACCATCTGGCCCAACTAGCAGATAAAATGGGGGAAACCCCATAGATCCAATATAGATCCAAAATCTTGGTGCTTGTTGGCAAATCTGGTATGCTTCGTGTTTATTGGTGGTCTCGGGGACATCTTACGATCCTAGTAGAAGCTTCTTATACGGTAAGACATGATGAGCATTCACGATACTACCTTACATAGGTCAACCTTTGTGAGGTCATTGGAAACACCACAGTGGATTTCACAATTTGATCGCAGTGACAGGGGCATTCCATGGAAAGTGCTCAGTATTTTAAGCTGGAAAAGAAAACAAAATCATTAGTAAACCGTTTTATCATGATTTTATAGCCTCATATAATAATACATACAGCGTTCATTGTAGCATTAACATTCTTAGATACAAATAGGTATCAGTCAGGCACAGTAAGTGGACTGCAAAAAGTCTGAGACCACGCAAACTGAAAAAAAAGTCCTGTAGACTTTGTGGAGTATTGATCATCTTCCATTCCATTATTATAATGTCAGTCTGGTCAAGAAGTCCATGTTAAATTGCATTACTTTGACAAATTAACATGAAGCTTGTCGCTAGAGTAACCGACCATCTACATAATCGACCCAACACAAACAGCCCCCAGACGCACTTCATATAATCTACAACTAGTAAAATAGCATTATACTATAGCTCTGAGTGTTTGCTCAGGGTCCTGATAGCTGGCATGAACGGGCAAATTTACAAGCTTATGGCGCGGTCTTATCAGCACGAGAGTCTTACGAAACTCGAACTCGGGCAAATCTCCCAAGCTTTCTTGACTTATCCTATAGCATCAGTTCACAACAAGCCTTGGGGCCATCTATAGCCACCAATTATAATATTGTTCTCAATAAAAGTTACTGCCAGCAACATCAAGTGTTCGAAATCAACCCCGGACTGTCGGCCATGAGTCAACTTGGTAAAACTGGTCCTGTGGTCGAATGAAATTCTCAAGCTTTCTTGGCGTTTGTTCTTTGGCATCAATTTAGGTGAAACCCTGAGTCATCTTTATTATGATGCTGTTCTCAATGAAAGTTATTGCGAGATACGTCAAGTGGTTGAAATCAGTCATGGAGTGCTGGTCGTAGGTGCAGTGCAGGGTGGAGCAGAATCCTGTAGTCGTAAAAGACTGGGGTCTGGACATTATGCTGCAGCATCACCTCACACGAAGGTCAGGGTCATCTATACTATATTATTGTTCTTAGTAAAAGTTGCTTCCAGCGATGTGGAGTTTTCGATATTAACCTTATCCCGTTGGGTAAGAAACAGCATAGTACCGTCTATCATTAGGGAAAAACTGCATGAGGCTTTGACATAGTGTACTGTGCTTTTCAAAAATTTTGAGGCCGCATTGTCACCAACAAATCTTTCTGGATGTTGAGCACACACTGTTTTCCTTCAAATATTTATCTTCATTGTGCCAGTTCAGATGAACTGGTGAGAGGTCAGTCGGGACAAGTGACGGATGGCTGGATGTTGGATGGATGTTCCTTAGTGCAAAGACCTTCTTCAACCGAGAAATAATTACAACTCAACTCGGTTTTTAAGAGCCATAAATTCAAGTCAAGTGACGATGCTTCGGGAAGGAAATCACCTTGCTTCGTTTCTTTTTCAAACATTTGATTCAGGTGCATTCACATTATGGATACTACAATGTCAGAACTTGTAAATGCCATCGGTCCTGTGATTTGGATATCAATCCCCTGAAAACAGGCGTTCATTTCACTGTTTGAACTTGTAATGCTACCAGTCCCTCTGATTCGAACACCAATGCCCTGACGACCGACGGTCATTTCCAACCACAAAGCGTTGCACCTATTGCTCTCGCTCTTTAAAGGGCCACTGCCCAGTTATCAAAATTTTATGTCACTCAGTAGCCTTATATAACTCCACCAAGCCAAGGTTATTGAGGGTCCTCCAGCATTATGGTCAACGGGTGTCCATGGCACTTGGAGACAAATTGACCGTTGTATGAGAACATAGTGGACATTAGCAGCTGGACATCTTGAGACAGGAAACTACAAGTTAAGAAAGGGCATGGCTCTGGACTCAGGTTAGTATCTTGGGAACATGGCATGTGGGGCAAACTCTGACTGATCCTGTTAATCCCCAAGTTGTGACACAATGGACATGTGAATGCAGTTGACACGGTGTAAATGCAATTCCTCCGGACAATGACATGGTTGCAATTAAAAGGAGGGTTAATGATCTACATATTTGAATTAAAAATACAGTACTATTTTATCTGGAAATGTTGCAATTAAACAAACGTTCCCATTAAGAGGGCTTGATGGGGTTAGGAATCTCCGAAAAAGATGAATGATGAAGGAATAAGACATCTGAATCTATACACTTCTGTGGGTCCACAGACTGTTCTATTGCTGTTTTATGATGGAGTTTTGAGGTGGAATGTGATGACGAGAGTTACCTTTAATGACTGCATGTTTGTAATGCGATTTCTTCCCTTATTTTGGTCATTCATTTGATTTTCCATTTTTTTTTAACGCAGATAAAATATGCAGAGGTCACTCGATAGAATATTTTTTTCCTAGTAAATTAATGATAGAGAAACGCCTTATTGGATCTTCATGCAGAGAACTTGACCTACTTACATATGACTGGCTCTGACAAGAAAGGGGCGGAGTGAAATCGACAGTTAGTTCCAGTTGTGAAATGGTGGACAAAGTTAGGTCTTTAAGCTGATGTTCTTTGCCATGTACTTCTCTGACCAAGTGGCATGCAGAGTGACATTATCCCTTCGTTTTTTCCAAAATTTCGAGCATTTCAGGTATTGGAGTTTGTGAGAGAAGTTTGATGTAACAAATAAGGGTTTGGGTCGGTACTGAGAAGTTTGATATAGCAAATAAGGGTTTGGGTACTGGACCATCTCCTCTTGTGTGAGCACTTAATAGTGCATGGCATTCAATATGGGCTGTGTCGTCATCTTTGTCGTTGTTGTTGTTGCTGTTGTCGATGTTGTTGTTGTTGTTGCTGTTTTTATTGTTGAAAGACAAACGTGCAGAGTCCAGCAGTCTACTGTAACGATAATGATGTGATGAAGTGACGCTAATCACGTAGCCCTTTGTGACAAGGACTTCAATATACAGTCAATTACGTTTAATCGCAAAACCACAGTAGCATGAAAAAATGTTGCGATGGTGTAGATAGGCGTGACTTCTTGGCAGTCCTTTCCCTCCATTGTTATATGTAGAACGTGCTCTAGGTCTAAAAAGATGTCTGGATTAAGCAAATCATCCGAATAAGCAGTCTTCTGTAATAATGGTCGCATAGGTGAACAGATGCACAGAGCTAACTATTCATGTGCCCACAAATTTCTAACCTTGAGGTGAAATCAAGACAGGAATTTTTGCAATGCATGATCCTGATAAGAAGTGTAACCCACTGCACTGTGCAGGTGTTGCACAAATGTGTTTGGCCGAAAATTCCCCACTCAGACTTCCATCCATTTCGATATAGTCAACCCGCACATTCTTTAAAACACGGTGAGACAGTATAACACTGATGAACAGGCGAAAAGCGTGAACATAATTATTTCTCAAACCTGTTGCATGGGTTCTATATCTAGTTATACTTTTATGCCTGAGAGAGAGAGAGAGAGAGAGAGAGAGAGAGAGAGAGAGAGCAGACAGACAGACAGACAGACAGACAGACAGACAGACAGACAGACAGACAGACAGACAGCACAGAGACGGAGAGATAGGGATAATGTATTCTTCAGTACGATATTTATCACAATATAGTAGAATAACATAACAACAATGTTCATAATATACAACGATGATATAATGATATACAATTGACGTTTTATTTTTTTTTTTTTTAAATCTGGAAATTGGTAGGCAGGAAAGTATTTATTTTCAGAACTCCCGATCTATGATATTAGTATATGGATGTGAGTAACCTTGTTAAAGAGACGCCATTTTGTAAATCTGAGAGATAAAATTTTGGATCCGGAACACAACTTGGACAATTTCAAATTACCGCTGACAGAACGAAAATATCTGCCATCCAGTTGTTTGTCTAGCATGCATAATATTCGCATCACTGTACCTACAAAACAATTATATTTTGACACTAAGCGTGGGAAGACGCTTGGGCACCACGTCCAAAACCGCATGACATGAAAGCCCCATTAATTTAATCCCCCAAATGGGAAGATGACCACCTCGTTAACCCATTCCGGGCCAGTGACAGGCGATGTACTCCCTTGTTAAGCATCAGTGTAGTTTTACAGGACGCCAGGTTCATTAACCCTTGGACTTTGTTTAAGCGCTGACACCCGCGACAGATGTGAAAATGGCAACGATATACTGAGACGCTAGACACGTCGTGGTCGACTATTAAGATATCCGTCATATAAGCCGAGATCTTAAAAGACAAACAAACGTATTCCCGTTCTTTTCTGTTTCACTTTTCTTCTGTTTTTCGTAATCAGGTTGGGTTTTTTTTTTAACCATTCAGCTTACCAAGAGCAATGTTGGTTAAAGATAGTTAAGACCAAATTCAAATTAATTGTTCCACAGAATCGTCAATAATTACATTTCATACACTTTTTTTGTAGAGAGATCAAGTATGCATGCACATGTTTAGGCTCACTTTATAAACAGGCTACTGAATTGCGCTTTTTCCTTATTCATTTATTTTATTTTTGTCAGTAGAAACAGGATGTTTAATATACAGCTTGCTTAGATCAGTTTCTCAAAGGCTTGTATCTGGATTTGCCCGAAAAACGACATTCACTCATTGACAATGGGTATTCTTACTTCACTTTTCACTTGGAAATTTCTTACTTCAACTTAACTGAATAATGTTATTTGAAAAGTTGTGTTTTTGTTTAATTGGCCTTTCAACTTAACCCTCAACCTTTCGAATTTCAGCAGCAGAGTCTGCGTCCATGGCAAGGCCGTGTCATAGAGCAGACCTTTCATGCTGTGTTCTTAAAGGTTGTGGNGGGGGGGGGGGGGGAGTAGCATTATATTAATCGTGTAAAAGAGATAAATACATTGTGTAACGTTGATGACAAAAAGTTACCTAACGGAAAACTATTGCGCATAAATTTCCAAGAGTTTAGTTTGAAGCCTTACTTAAATGAAATACTGATGTTCGGGCTGCAGACTCGGATTTTCTTTTTCGCCGATGACCTCTACTACACCATTCAACGCTCAGTCACGAGTTTACCAATGACCAAGATTAAAGTTATCCAAAAAGTTTGAGATGCAGACTGAGACTTTCGGAAAGCCTCGTTTTGATCAGGACGCTGCACCACTGACGACCAGCAATGCCTTTATTTATTTCATTTGTAATATTATGTATTTACATGTATGATATGTATTTTTCTATGTTTTTGTATTATGAATATGATGTGTAACATTGTAGAAATTATAAATCTATTTCCCAAAGGGGTAAACAAACGTTGTATTTTTGTTGTTGTTGTTGTTGTTGTTGTTGTTGTTGTTGTTGTTGTTGTTGTTGAGGAGATCCCGCCATGAACCTTCTGCGTTCTCACACCGACTTATCTACGTCTGACCGGTGTCCAGCTACAAGTGACCCAGGTTGTTAAGTATCCCAGTAAACTGATAAATCAATGACTTAGAAGCGCAACGGGAGGGAAAAGCGAAAGGGACAAGCTAGGAATTAATTGCTGGCAGGACATTTAGCTGGACAATGGCTCACCCATATAGGACAATACGTTACTGCTTCCCTCGAGTGAAATATGAGCTTTCCAAAGTGTTGCGACTTAGTGTGAGATCGGACACTTTCTTTCCGTTTCTTCGGCCACTTCTTGTTTTTCATTTCTTTTTGAAGAGGTCTTGGTGACCCTGGTAAAGTTAGTTAGGTTTGGTAAGGAGTGGGATGTCAAACATTGTGTAGGGTGTACCCGGGTCAAGGACAGCGAATGATGTATTAGTGTCTTAAGACAGTTCTTTTTGTTTATTTTACTTTGTTTATTCTTCCTTTGGACAGTATGACCTGGTCAAGGGTTTGGCGTAAGGTCCACGATGCCAAGGATTTATATATTTTTTTTTGTTTCTGTGTTTATTTTGAAAGAAAAGAAATAACGAATGCAAATTAATATTCAGGAAGGGACTGAAATTTTATGGATAATATGTTGTTTAAACATTTTAAAGTGAAATTGCAGATTTATGGTCAGGATACTCCACAGTGCTGGGTAAAATATTACATGCACTGGTTCACTCGCTGACAAGCCTAAGAGATTTAAATGGCATTATCAACATCCATAAATTAAAAAGAAAACCTATCTTACATTTAAGTGGAGCAGGTTCACACAACCCCATATTGTTTTTTCCACACTATGAGTTTCTGAAGCTGCAAGTGTATTGCATGTCTTGCCCAAACAGTCCTAATAAAACATCCGGGCAGCCTGTAATAAAGAATAGGTACAAATTACTGTGTGACAGTGCAAAAAAAGAATGCAAAAGGCATGCCAAACATTCACTAAAACTCATTACCAGCACTGAGAATATTATTAAAAGTCCATCTCAGACATTTTTAAGTGTTATAGTGGGGTTAATTTATTCATCTGATGATCTGTAGTCCCTAGGAGAAGGTAAAATTATAAGCCCATATTATTTGATATCTTCCAACATCTGGAAGTGATCATGACCCTCCTATCAATTAAAAATAGTAGTGAAAAATATTGGACGGTGAAACCAGCAAATGAACAATTAAACTGTTTATCTCTGTGATGTGGGGTGACAAGCAAGCACACAAGATAATTCTAAAGCATGGTTGCTGATTGAATTTGGAATTTGATTAATCAGAATGCATCTTATGAGTTTTCTTACGTGGACCAAGTTACATCAGTAGGCTGCTTCTGCAGGTGTGGGTTGTGTTTGTGTGTGTCTGTATACAGTTGAGAGGGGGGAGATGGTGGAGGGGAACACGGGTATAAGGGAAATGTGGTGAAGGGGAATCCAGAAAGTTTATGAGGTACTGAGCTGCAGTAAGTGTATGTATATGGTTGTGGGGAGGGGGGAGAAGAAGTTCACAAAAACACAACACACTGATTGTGCTGTGTTTAGGTTAGTTGCTCAAGATATATTTTTGACTGCATAAAGAGATAATTTCTCTCCACAGTAGTTATGTGGAGAGAAATGAGGATTCAAAGACTGGACAGATCTTTGTTACACACTGTTAAATGACGGCCTGTTACAGAAAGGGGGATGGGGAATGGGGATTTTAGAANNNNGATGGGGGGGTGTGATGAAGAGATGCTGAACAGATGTCTCCAAGCTAAGCTCAACAGTCAAATCATTTACTGATAAAATCTAGATCTTAGACTCAAAAAGACATAACTGAAAGATTTTTACAAGGTTCTGTCATTGTCAAACTCCGATCAAGACCTCACAACAATTCTTGACTTGTTAGAGCAGTAATGTTGAGGGTAAAGGTCTATGGTAGGAAACAGCAATTTTTCTCTTGAGGTTGCAGGAGCCAGATTGTAAAAGCCTAGCTGAGCCATTAAATAAAAATTTCTTCTCGAACCACAGGAACGTTCCGAGATGGCCAAGACTAGTAGGCAGGTCTGGTGCCATCACTGTGCTCAGATTATATACTGTTTGCGGTGGGGGTCCTTCAGTTAGATTTTTCACAATTTTAAATTACATGAAAAGAGGTTAAAAATTTGGCCTTTTTTGCAGATCACAGTCCCGTACAAATGAAATCCGCTGAAGCCATTGGGACACACTGTCTGCAACAATTATTTTTTTTTTACAAAGAAAAGGCGAGTATCCAGTGTTTTTAACTCCAAATAATATGTATTACACCATTTTCTGTAATGAGAACAACTCTTGCAATTAAGCGGAGGTTACAGTTTAGGAGACTGCCACTGAGCGGAGTTGAATGTGTTCATTATCAAGATAAAGAATGCTTTACTCACTTTACTTTTTCGTGTACTTTTCAGCAGTGACGAGTGGAGATGCAGATTACGTATGTATGTTAAATTTTGTGGCTTTGTTGCTGACAGTTTATGGTGCATCAAGGTTTCGGAAAAGATGTTCATCATACAAGAAAGCAGGAAACCAGTAATAAATTGTTAGCCTTTCATATTTGGGGGCTGTCACAGGAAAGGGCGATAATTCGATACTATCTGCTTACTCTGCTCTCGACGGACGCCCATCATGCATTATTTATTAAAGGGCAACAATCCATGTGATCAAAGGCCGTGTATGATGGACGCAGCCTTATTCTCTGTGATCAGCTAGGATCAAAGATGAACTAAAACCCACAGTACTAAATTTATCTTTGATCTTCGGGACTTCCCGTATCCCCCCCCCCTCCTTTTTTTTACCACCGACGCCATGACACTGCGTCCAAGCTGACCATCAGAAGTGCAGTGTAAGCTTTGAAGTCAGATCATCAACATTCATTAGTGGACTAGGTCGATTCCGACTCCTTTTATATGTGGATTCGATTCAAGTATTGACTGGCCTGTGGACTTTTCGAGTATATCTTTCTGGATGATGGAAATTCAAGTAAGCGAAATATTAAATGAGGGCGTGAGTAGGGAATTGGGTCATTGGATGAGATAGGTGGGTAAAATTTTGGTGTAATGTTTAAATATTTCTCCTCGTCTGTCCATCTTAATCCCATAAAACAGTTTACAAAATACTTCCTGTATAGCTTTACAGGTGTACAAATAGAGCTGTCAACAAATAAATTTAGAATGTGTATTTATGTATCGCACCATCTTTCTCATTTTTCTCTTTGGTTGTTTGCATTCTCTCTCTCACTCTATCCAAGTGAAGACGTCAAGTAAACTTTTTTCAACCATAAATTCTTAGGAACTCGGAATAAAAAAATACCGGTCGATTGTATGCGGTCAAATTTCATGTACTCGACTTCCGACGGTATCGCACTCATCACTCTTCATGTCACCTTGTACCACAGTGCAGTAGGATACACCTTGTCAGTCCCCCGACCACTTCACACGAGCGTAAAGTCTTGACGGCCAAGACAATGATTTAAGACCGCTGGACAGCTCGTCAGATCTACTTGTCCAAATTGCGCAAGGTGGACAGCAGGAGACAAAAGGCATGTCATACCGCAGCGGTCATCTTATTCAACTTCCTGACGTACATAAATAGCGGACATGGGAAAAGACGCCTTGGCCTCCCACCGGACGCTTCTCTGGGGGACGCGTAATATTAGACCGGACACTCGGAGGGTGACAGAGCACCGAATGCCTGGAGGTTATTTCTGAATGAATAAATAATGACTGTATGCAGTGCAGTGTAGTTGTATAGTTGTAGCTTATAGATAGACTAAGCACTATACACAGTAATCTCCGCTTAATCGAAGTTCCAGGTGTAGATTGGAAGCATGGTTCTATTATCCGATGAATTATCTAGTATTGTCAAGTAGGGTTCACGTCTAAGTTACAGGAAACAGCAGTTACTCCAAAGATAACTAGGCTGCCAGTGTTAACTTTGATAAGTCTTAATATATATGAGTTGGCTGGCCAAATAAGGATATAATCCACTTTCAAGCAAGCATTTGATGAATTTTCAAGCATTTTGGTGAATTTTCATAATCCAATAAAGTCTTTCATAGACCTTTCGGTAAATTTTTGGACTATGGGACTTCGTGGACAACGGACATTGTTTTCGATCACCACTCCACAGACTGACTCTATTCCCTTTTTCTGAGGGCACATTCGCATTTTATTCACATACACAGTCTTTTAAATGTGCCATTGCGAAGCAATTAAGGGATTGCGTGACTGGATTTTGTTGTTGTTGTTTTTTTCTTTTTTTGTATTCTTTTGAAATGATGGATGTTGCCCGTGCCCACATTACCTCACCCCCAAGATCTCTTCTAGTCATATTTTTTCAAAAATTCCTCCTACCTTCCTCCCTCTGATCCCCCGTCATACGTGTACTATACCCTGGTTTTTTCCCTCCAAAAATTCAAGGCAAGCTACGTTCCGGAGATGTCCGACCAACTCTACCGGAGATGTCCGAACAATAATGGTCGCGTTGGTGTAACACTCTAACAAAGAGGCGGGACAGCGAACAGTGTAATGTGTCTAGTCCTCAAAAGCCTGACACCATCCTGACCAAAGGACCAAAGGAAACGTAAGGAGGGAGTTACCAAGCGCTTGTTTTCCTGTTACAAAAGGCCGCGGAATCTTGTTAGACATTCTAGGGGAGGAGAGGGGTTAGGGTGTCGTAAGCGGAGATAATCGTGTTAGGACAGGGCTTTGACGTTGGGGAGCCTTTTAAGTAACCTTGTCGTCCCTAGTTAAAAGGCCAAAGGAATTCTAGTACTGCAGGCGTTGTAATGGTGGGATCTCCCTGGAGATCGTATCGGAAGTTCTCATAAAGATAATTCATGGAGTTTATGACTGTAATTGTATTTCCATGTATAAATACACATAAAGATGTATATTTTTTCACATACCATGGGGGTAAGAAATACTAACCAACTTAAACTTTGTATTGAGATAATGTACACCGTACAGTGACTTCATTCATATAAAGAGATGATGAATCTAGTCCCATGTGATACATAATTATTTTGACTTAAATCAAACTTTTTTTTTTCATTTCAAACAATACCATTCTCTTTAGGGTTAACAAAGATGTAGGGACAACTTATCCTCACAATCACAGATATGCAGTTTGCAAACAGCGCTATTTTTGTGCTCACTGCAACCCGATACGCCAATCAAATGTCACAGACAAAGCAGGTCACGAAGTCATTGGTCAAAAGTAATGCCAGATTCTGATCATTTCGCCTAAGTCTTGAAATTTCCACTGCACTAACTAAGACCCCACGTCTCTAATCGTAATAGTAATAGAGCGTAACTCAGCTCCGGGGGGAACATTAAAACAGTTGTTTCTTGCCCTCTTCTGAAAAAAAAAGAAAACAGCACGGAAATGTGATAGGCAGTCTGCCCATGCCTGTGTATACTTCTTTATGGAGTGTTGGTAGAGAAACCCCTGAAATTCGCAAGCTGTATCAGAAAATCTGGATCGGGAAGGATGAAAAGTCTAAGAAGTTACAGTCCTGAATCACCATGTTTGTCACCATAGTGCATATATATGTGTGTGTGTGTGTGTGTGTGTGTGTGTGTGTGTGTGTGTGTGTGTGTGTGTGTGTGTGTGTGTGTGNGGGGGGGGTGTTGAACCTGAGAATGGCTCTGCCCTGGGCCATGTTGCGGTGATGACTGCAGCTGGTGTGGATCATGGTCAAGGTGGGTCAAAGTCTTTGAAATGTGATGATGTCTTTGAAACTTGCGACCTCCCTAGACAAGCACAGATCGAATACAGATAGTGACAGATAAACAAGCAGGCAACACGAGGAAGCAGGCTGGCTGGCAGAGATCAAACAAAATGATGGATGGATGGATGGATGGATGGATGGATGGATGCATGGATGGATGGATGGATGGATGAATAAACAAACAACTGATAGGACAAATGCATAAAGATATATCGAACAGGTGGATGTATGGATGAATGAATGGATGGGTAAAGGAAGGATGGAAAGAGGGAAGAGAGAAATACAATTCCATTAATTGATTGGCCAGCAGGCTGATCCGCGTAGGAATGTGCCACAGTGACGGTAACATCATCCCATACATCAGTAGCCGCTCTAGAGGTCACCCAGTGTAATGGGCTTGTGGGCAACTTGATCACATTACTCAACACTGCTTGCCCTTTCAAGCTGTTGGGTCCCTGTGGGCAGCCCTGGGACGCCGGACAATAGCCGCGAACTGAGGACAATCTACAGGTCTGCTGGGTTAGATGACCAGACGAACGGACTTTGAATGACGTCTAGACATGTTGGTCATTGTGAGATGTTGAGAGGTTATTAATGTGGGATTATTTGCTGTTTCATTTTATAGCCCTTTTCATCTGTAAATCTGTTTGAGACCCGATGGCGAAAACTTACAAAGTAGATACTAAACAAAGTGATAAAAAGTAATAATATTTCCTTTTTGTAATACATTATAGTTAGCATGGGATCATCATGCTATGCTCAATCATTTGCATTATAGTTTATACTGCCAGTTGCTTTCTTTGAAAACCGTGTAAAAGACCAATAATCACCTTTCCGAATCAGCTAGCCAGGACAAACAATACCTCAAAAGAGAGGAGGCTTCAAAATGTGAATGACTGAGTACTGATTATAGCTGTTGGCAAAACAAGCTTTATGATGGAAAAGAGAGCTGTGCAGTAAATAGAAACTGGGTGACAGTAGGCCTATTTTAGCCACGCGGCAAGTTGTTCTTTATTTCTTAGCTTTTCCGAAGGGTGATCTTGGAGAGTCTAGAGAAAGGTTGGACGTTCCATAAGGCGAGGAAATAACGTTGCCTACCGGGCACTGAACTTGATCTTACATCATTAATTAACCCTCTAAGTCCCAAGAGTAGAAAAGTTAATAGAGTGACAAAGCTGGTTCCTTTTGTGTTTTGAGTAAGTAGTTTACATCTTTTCAGATTAACTTTTATAATGTCTATATAGACTATTTATTGTTTTGTAGTAATATATGTCATTGTACGCTGGTTCTTTGAGGAGTCATTTCCACATATCTTGTTTTGTTACGGAAACACCAAGCTCATGTGCCACATACGGCACAATGGGTCTTTGGGGGTTAAGACGAGTGGATCTAATAGTCACAAACGACTCTTTTATTTCACTTCTGTATTTTTCGAGGTGGGCGTACATAGCATCCTAAACCTCTGAAAGATGGCCACACGACGCAGTCTTGTAAAGATTAAAAAGGCGATGATAGCCACCTTCTGGGTCCCTAAACTTTAGTCCAACGCTAGCAATATCTGAGAGCTTATCTCTTACCATCTAGGGAACAGCATTACTGCATCGGTGCTATGAGCAACCTTAGTATAGCATTCATAACATACAGAGTTAATGTAATTGTTACGATGGTTGAAGATCCCATTGTTAATGCGCAAGTTCACCCTTAGTATAGCATTCATAACATGCAGAGTTAATGTAATTGTTACGATGGTTGAAGATCCCATTGTTAATGCGCAAGTTCTCACTTATAGTATGTTTACCTAGTAAGCCCTTTATGAGAACCGCAAAAAAAAAAAAACTGTCTCCTTTTCGTAGAAGTCATATCTTTCAAAAGACTTGAGGCCGAGACAGATTATGTGAACTGAGAGGTAAATTGGGTCGCTGTCCTAGCCTTGGACCTCAAGTTAAGATAGATTTCTGGGTTGTTGTTTTTTTAATGGGATGGACTGAATTGATGAAATGCTACACCCATTGAAGCGGCAAGTACTC
>JAWQUT010000196.1:374628-388977 GCA_033807755.1 Ellobium chinense | reverse complement strand
GGAGGGGGGGGGGGAGATCGCAATCGATAAAGCCGACGTAATAATGGGCATAAAACCTCCTTATAGTTTTACCGTGTTTCGAAGATCTAATCAAAGGCACAAACTGTTTTTTGATGTGCGTGGGATGTTGCCATCTGTTAAATCATGGACATGAAGTTGCTCAAAGTGTTAACTTTGTTTTCTTTTTTTTTTTCCTTAATCAGCCACTTGGTCTGACATACACAATGGAACTGCCTAAATTTCATGAAGAAACAAACCCGCCGTGCTGAAAACAAACTCAGTCCATACGCACTATCTGCATTTTCCGAGGAAATGCAGTGACATAAATCTATTCCCAATTTAAAAAAAAAAAAAAGCTAATGACAGGAAATGAGATTATTAAAAATAAATGTGTAACGAGCAGGGCCATCACAGTAAGCCGAGGCCAGATTGTGACTTTATGATTTCAACTGAATTGTCTTACTTCTTTTTTTCTTCAAGTGGTGAACACCTAGAGGAACTCTTGGTCCACTTTTATTCTCAGAAAAAAAAATTGAGTGTTGCTGAATGTAAAGTCTGTGAGATTACAGACTTCTAATTGGATGAAAATAGCATGTTGTCATATGCGTTAGGAAGACAGTGGAGAATGGGTCCTAGATTTGTGAACCTACCTGCGAATTAGTTTGCATTCTCTCCTGATTTGGTAAACTAAACCTGAAATTTGGGTCATTCACTTCGGCTTCGGTGTGGTCTTCTTTGCGGAGCACTTGTTGTTAAGGAAACTAGTTAGTCTGTTTACACCTTTCGATGTATCGGTTCGTAGCTAAAAAACGGAATGAAAGACTTATAATTTACACATCATTTTTAATAAGTTAATTGAATTCTGCAATCTGTTAAAGAAGACCTAGAGATTGTGGAATTTCTTGTAAGTGACAGTAGAGAAAACAGTTAATTGGCTCAAAGAGGGAAATCGAATTAAGTTTCTGTAACCTCTTACATCTATGCAGCACAGTGGGTGACCTAAACGTCGGTTGGGGACCTTCCTTCTCTGTGGAGCAGTGTGGATGAATGGTTGCGACGCTGGACTCAAAACGAAAGGTCGTGGGTTCGATTCTCTTCCACAATGATGTAGTAAGTGACCATTTTCCTCAGTCCACCCGTCCATAAAATAGGTACCTGTGTATAGGCAAAGGACAATACTGATACAATGCTAGTGATCAGCGCCTGTAAATGACAGCGGCACTAAAAGCTCTTAGGATGTTGAGAAAGTCTTGGAGTGACCAAGCTTGCTAGGGTAATAATAGTGTGAAGTCCCGTGAACGAGCATTAATCTGAACACAAGATTTATACACCACAAAAAATAATAATAATTATTATTATTATTTTATGTCCCCTAACCTGTTAGCGCTAAGCAGAGTTTAGTCCCGGGTACCAGATACTGTATTTCACCCTTGACACAATGACTTAATCCACGGCAGTTTCCCGGCTGTATGTATTAACTTAGTTTAAAAAGCAAAACAAAACAAAAGAAACAAACAACAAACAAAACTTTCAGAATTTGCAGGCATTTTGTCTTTTTAACTGTCTCTAGCCGGCAAGAACATCCGGTGACAAATCTGCTGTGCAACAACAAAACACGGTAAAAAATATAATCATGTAACAAAATTACGATTATACGGGTTTTTTTTGTTGGTTTTTTTTTTGTAATTGCACTGTAGAATTTGTAACGACAAGTTAAAATTTTGGATCGGAAACACACTTCCGGTTGTGGACTGTGAATCATTTCAAAATGCTGTAGAACAATATCATTTTCTCGTCCATGGCCTGAACTAGAGCGAAATCATCCTCGATTGTCCTTCCGGTAAACTTATCTGCCAAAATGGCCGTAGCCGCACTGATGTCATCGACTTACTTTCTTCATGTCAAACCTCAAAAAAAAAAAAAAAANAACCCAAAAAAAAAAAAAAAAGTATGGCGAGCTGCCTAGTTCAACCTATTTGTACAGACCACGTTTGCAATGAGATAAGCTGAAGTCTTATATCGATGTTGTTGGAGAATGCGATCGCGCGAAGTTGGCAAAGTTTTGTCCCAGTGCAAAATTCAGAGGTCAGTGATATAAAGATTTACAGCATTATTAAACAAGTATTGCCATTTTTATGGTCCCAGAGCCAACTACTTGTAACTATGATCAGCTTCCTTGGCACGGCAACGTACCACTTGTAACTGATGGCTATTAACGACCAATGACGCTCCATGGGGCCAATGTTTACACCTTATTATGGCCATCGTGTAACGGGACCTCAGTGGTAGCGGTGCTGCCATTTCACAGTGGCGGAGAGAGATGTCCAAGACTGGTATGGGGATCTGGGGTGGAGGGGNGGGGGGGGATAGGTCAGTTAACAGACCCTCAAACCCAAAATGAGCTCTAAACAAACAGCGCATCTATATATGTCCATGGCCGTCTGTCTAGGGTAATACATTAGCATAACTAATGCACAGTTTTGCACTCCGGCGTGCAATCTTTCATATCAAATCCAAAGAGAACTGCATCAAAGTTGCACACCAAGATATGTTTTAGGTAAACTGATTCAAAATTGATCGACCCTCCGCGCCGAAAAACTGCTGAGGTTCGCCTAATGTCCACCACTGTCCTACTGAGGCTAATATAACAGCTGACTGCTGTTCATTGGTTGATGCACATGATTATACTCTAGATAATGATTTGCCACAGGCTGCGCCCTCATGAACGACTTGATGTACACATAATACTATTGTTCGCAGCTGCTGTCCAGAGACTTGCAGACTGTTCTCTGTCTCTCTTCGGAGGTTCGCATATTGTTATCTACAGCTCTTCTGATATTCCCATATTGATCTGGGACTGCAGCTTTTCTGATATGAGCTTGGCACACTAATGTTTACAGGTTTTTCTGAGATTCGCACATTGTTATCTGCAGCTCTTTTGAGACTGACACATTGTTTTTTGCAACTCTTCTGAGGTTCACATATTGACTTCCACAGCTTTTATGAGAATAGCACATTTTTATTTGCAGCTCATATGATTTTTGCACATTTTTTTTGTAGCTTCTTTGTGGTTGGCACGCCATACCTCCGCATCTACCCTGAGACTGGCGTATTGTTTTCTGCAGCTCCTTTGAAGTTCGCAAACTGACCTCTGCATTTCTTCAGGAGGTTCGCACATTATTCTCTGCGGTTCTTCTCAGTTATTCTGTGTAGCTCTTCTAAAGTTAGCGCATTGTTCTGTGCCGCTTTCTAGACTTCGCAATTTCTCTTTGCAACTTTTATGAGATTTGCAAATTAACTTTTCGCCTCTGCCTTTTCTAAAATTCCCATATCGTTCGCTATTAACTTCTGAAGCTGATGGCAACACTTTCCTCCTGGGATGATGGTCAATGGCCTGGGAAGATGACTGCGTCTAACCACCGCGGCCACTTGAGCCCAGGCGCGTCCATTATTTTAGTGGCGGGTATTAGTTTTATGGCCCGGGCTACCGGCTGGAGGAAATAAACCGTCATAACAGTAAATGTCAAGCCAACGAGGCCAATTGCTGTTTGCTAGGATTATAATGGGGTATGAAATATTATGGGGATGGGGCATGCGGAGAATGTGGTGGTCTTCTCTTCTTGTAGGGCAGTGGGGAGGGGCGGTAGTGGCGGTGGTGATTTGAAAGAAAAATATGAAATAAAATTTGGAAATATTATGCTTACCTCATAGAGATCGAAATTATTTTACATTAATGTAATTAGGACTTTTAAATTTACCCTTTAAGCAAACTGTTTTACTGTACCATATAATGTTATAGATCTCATTCATCACACGTACACATGAAACAGGACACATCATACATAAACATAGGCTATATTATAAATAAAATAAGTAAAAAGGTCGCCACTTGCTAGAGCCCCCCCCCCCTCCTCCTTCCCAACCCCTACTTCCCTTCTGGCTCTTAAAACAGGAGTTATCGTTTACACATGACTGGAGTGAGGACTGGGCTTAAGTATTTCTGCCTAAGACATAATATTGTAAACCTACCGTCTCAGAGTCGGACCCATAACCCTCAGACGTTACAGAGGGACCTACTCACAAGACCTACAGCCCTGCTGCTCTCTATGAGGAGAAGACGGAGGTAAGAGTAGAAAAAGGGAAGACTAAGAACTAGGAGAACGTCAAAAAAGACCACAGTACTTATATAAGATAAGAAAAGATAAGATAAGATAAGATAAGATAAGATGAGATGAGATGAGATGAGATGAGATGAGATAAGATAAGATAAGATAAGATAAGATAAGATAAGATAAACTTTAATATCCACGAAGGAAATTCCATTTACAGTTGATACACATTCAACAATAAATTGCATTTCACATTCAACATTAAATTTCAATTCAGGTCATACACATTACCTCACCACACATGCAACTTCAATACCGATAACTCAAAGCCAGGCTTGCAGTATTATAAAATATTATTTCTTTATAGCCTTACTATGACAGGTCCTGCTATATTGTGAGATAAGCCGGCCACTTTGTCCTTTAACAATATTCTGTGTAAAATGGATTTGGACAATGTTTAAACTTGCGGATGACCATAACATGCTTAAAATCATGGCTTAGACTAGACACTGTTCTTAAATTAGACCAGTGAAGTTCTCTTTCGCCTTTAACCAAACTAGCAGTGTGATTGCGTCTTCAAATCTCGCTTCCAACAGTAAAAAAAGGCCAGTGACATAGATTGTATCAGCCAATGAGACACTGGAAAAGTAGAAGTCGAAGTAATGATTGCTGGACTTGTGGCTTGCGATGCCCGGATGACTGGGCATGCGTTAAAAACTGAAACTGTCCATAGATAGACAGAGCAAAAACTAAGGACATTGTGTGTTTTGTGGTATTAAAGCCATGAACGGATGAATGTTGTGCCTGTACTTAAAAAGGAATTACTATTATGATTCGTATGGGAGCCTCATAAGCAGCAGTTTATTATGTCATCTTATACAGACCTTTTCGAACAAGCTGAAAGAGAAAAAGTTTTCCACGTGGCTTAACAAACCGAGGCCTCTATAATATGCCTGAAACAGGCCAGCGTCGGCCATTTTTAACTTAGATTTCAACTGTTTTCCAATCACAACGCTTGTTTATCAATAGCTAAAAGTATTACTCAATCAGTCAGGTTTTCGACCTCACCCTGAGGCTATGGATAATACTAGACTGTTTGTTCTTGCTGGCTGATTCGGAGAGGTGACCTTGATAGAATACAGAAATGTGGAGCTTGTCACTAAAGATCAGTTAAGAACATACAGACATCGAATGAACAGGAAATAGAATCTCGCTTCCCACGCTCTGTATGATACGTTCGGATAACCGCAAAGGCGTACAATCTGGTGAACGCACGAGGAATAATGTTAGGAGACGCTTGGAAACATTGCCATGACACTCTAAGCTCTTCATCGGTTCTGAGGTCAGACTGGTAAATTAATAAAGTGACGTCCGATATGGCAATAAGTCATACAAGGGACACAGGCAAAGGCGGATACAATGGGAGGTGCCGGGCAGAGACTGAGTTGGAGGCAAGAGCCAAAGGTTGGTTGGTGCAGGCTGTTCCTACGCAAAGAATAAGGTTGCTGTGTACGTGATACCCACCCTTGCAAAGTCCACCCCATTTTGGCTTGAGGATGGAAACATACTTTTTCAACCATTCTGAAAGCATGACTATGTGACATGATAAAGGTCCGAACTACCAATACATGTAAGGATGCAATACATCTACTGATGTCTAAGAATGTATGGTTTTCAGCCTGGTGTGGTCCAAACTACCATATAACGGAAAACACCATTCAGTCTTTACTTGATTGCTATGATAAATGGTGTTTTATCGTTACATGGCAGCAAAAGTTGGGACTCTTATGCAGATCTGAGGGAAAAAAACCACTTTGAGCACAGTGAAAAAAAAAATAGATTTCCAGCTTTACTAAAAGTGGTCCTGTACAAGCACTTAAAAGGCGACCTTTGCCTTTGTGTCTTTACACATGGACAGTCGCTTCCCGTTATCTCTCATCACGTAAACCCTTCTATCTTCTTCAGGACCTCATGACCGGGTAAGGAGCCATAGTCTAGATCAGCTGCACCGACCTTCGAACTAAACTAAACTGATGGAACGTAAGAGCGATTTTCATTTTAAAAAAAGAAAAGAAAAACGGTGCAAAAGAGGGAGGTAGTAATGTACTCAGATATGCTACACTTTTCTATTCATTCAGATGAAGCAAAGTTAGGTTTCATCTCCTTGATTATTTTGTAAGTTACAAAAACTTGAGGGAAACAAAAATATATTTGAGTAGAAAAATTATCTTTGTGACATCCTAGCCTGCATCGTATAAGTTTCAAAATGGACGTTCCCTGTGATCTAACACAAAACTTTAGATTGTCCTTTTTTTTTTCAAAAGCGTCCATAATGAATACTAGTGAGTATAGAATATTAATCTTTGTTCTTCCCTTTTAGCCTTTATCATGAGCATTCTTAACGGATGTGTCCAGTTTTCGAAAATAGTAAGTATAATATTGTGTTTTATCTCAAAATGTTTTTAAAAAACTGGCCTGCCCAGGTTTGATATTAAATATCAGTGCTCAGTTTTCTATGTTAAGTACGATAGGTCCTGAATGGAAGAGGGATAGGAGAGAGTGGTGTCAAGATCCGCCAATGGACACGAGACACGGAAACCGCATAGACATTGTCCGCGGGGGTCACCGGACAAGAAATCTGATTGATTGTATCGATGTGCACGAGGATGACCACTGTATGGGAGGTCATGCGATGGTCAACTGCATAGAGCTGTCTGGACGGTGCAGAAATCTTCATGACATATTAGCCTTGATGGTCCCCTGAGGCTAAGTGGCCGTACTATGGGCGCCGAGAGATTTGCCAGGTTCAAGTCAAACATGGGATTTCAAGGGTTAATGGGTGATCTAAATCGATGCAAAAAGAAAAGAAACGAAAATGTGCAGTTTACAATGCTAATGGCTGCAGTAAGGATTAGAGGCGTGTGTTGGTTTTCTAAGTGCAAGACTGTAACAAATGTCTATAAGAGAGTGTCGGTTTGAGCCTCTGTTCGAGTTTTGCAATAGAAGGTTAATACTGGACCCATAAAGCAGCTTAATGTTAAGAATAATGTTAGACGAGAGCTAAAGTTACTTATAGTCTTAAGGTTACAGACCTGTAATGGGATTGGACCCTTTTTTCCTCTATGGGCTATATTAACATTTTGAGCTGCCCTCTGAACCCAAAGTTTTAGATTTCACCCAGACCCATACCAGGTTGAAGCTCATTATGTGGCCCAAATTTTAAGACTTACCCAACCCTAGCAAGCCCATTGAAAGTTTGAGCTTGGTTGCTATTTGTAAACAGAGCCTACATTTTTCACTAGTCAACGCCAAACCCCTCCTCTTCCGCCTGAGCACATCCTTGACCTGGCAGTTCCAGCCCAGGGCTAAATAGTGCCTGGCAAAATAAAGTACAATGGACACAGTTTCCCATGATATCAAAATCCCCCCCACCCCCCACCCCCCTTGGAGCCCTTATTACTGGAAGCAGGGCATGCCAAAAGAGGCAAAAGGGGAGATGAAATATAACCCATAAGTTGTACGACTCAAAAGTGAAAGTACAAGTACAAGCCTGTAACCTTAAGAGGTCCTGTGCAGGTGCATGCATAAAGAGTTAAAATTTGTCAGTTCTAAAAGCCTGATTAGGTAATACCACTGCGCCAATTATGCATTGACAGGGCAATATAAAATCATACCTGTGAACATACAATTAAAAAAGGACCCTCGATTTGTGAACCAAGTGGCAGATTATTTACAATTCTTTCCTGATTTCTTTCACTAAATGTGAAATCTGGGATAGAGAGTTAGGTGAAGGTGTGGCTTTCTGAGCTGACCACATGTTGATTAGGAAAGGTTTTATCTTGTTTCCATCTTTCAATGTATCGTTTCGTATATCTTGAAATCGGAATGAAAGACCTACATAATATTGTAAACCGCTTCTTTTTTTTTTTTCCTAACACTGACTGTTGCAGACCATACATAGAATTTGGTGATTGTGGAAGTACTGGTAACTGAGACAAAAGCAAATAGCTATTGGCTCAGAAAGACAAATCGAGGTAGAATGTAATAACCTTGTGGCTTGATAAACTTTGTATCTTTGATGTCAACATAACTAAGCAGTTTCATGATTTCTGTCTTCTTTAAATTTGTTTTACAGACAGTATGTTACTGACATCTTCATATTCATTAAAGATTCCATTTTCCTGGGAAACGTTATCTTTGACTACATCTTGTCAAGTCACGACTAGTGGTGGATCACTGCATGTCGCCACATGCATCATTTTCTTGTTTTTGAGCGATTTTCCTGACGCGCAAAAAGACACCAACATTCATCTTTGCTATGGACAGAATGAGAAAAACAAACAGCATTAATTTAATGTAGGTCTAAATCGAGATCAGGGCTGTTCAAAAGTAATGCACATGTTGCTTTTAATGTTTATTTCAGCCCACAGCAAATGTTAGATACCACATGCACACTATATCATCTGAGTCTAATTTTATGTCTATCTGCAGTTACTGAATACATGTTCATACCAAGGTAATTTAAGTATGCTGATAAGGATTATTATAGCTATCATTTCCTGTCTTTGGTTCTTCTGTTAACAATGTTCCTACACATATAATTATTATGAATGAAACTTACTGCATATAACTGTCCCAAAGAATGATGGTTTAATCACGACTCATTTGGGAGCATGGAAAATGCTGTTAAAAGGAGCTGGCATTACCGAGCGACGTTTGAATAGAATTCTAACGTTTTGTTATATGGAAGATGTTGCATTTAGGCAGGAAATGCGATTATCCGCAATACGATTAATTGGTGCCGAATATACATCGCAAACAAAGCATATAGACAAAACAAAGCAGTCGTGACAGGGTCAACAGCGCTGTAATTGTAAGTAAGAACTAAAACTAGAACAAGACATATGCACGTCTATGAACCCTTTTATAATTCTATGTAACTTTGACATTGTTTCATATCTGAAGGCTTAAATCACAGCAGGGACAACCATTTGTGTCACATTCACGAGAGGCTCTTGTCTCTCAGCCATTATTCCTCATAAGGGTTTGGGTTATGTTAAGGGTTGCACAGGGAACCTCCTTGACATACCTGACCTACCCCCGTAGAGGATCAGCGAAGACTGCATTACGGCGAGTGGATACTGGGAGATCGGTCCAACGAGCGATTAAATCCCGGATTAGGGATGAGTGACGTTTGGAGAGCTGGTAGGAAAACAACCCTGTGTTTATTTAACCTGGCCTGGGCTTTAAAGGATGGCACTTGATGTTTTCTTATGGTGTGTCAGATCTAGTGTTATGGTTGTTGTTGACCAAGTTTGTAGTACAGAGCTGCTGGTCCAGCCTTGTCGCAAACTTCTCAAGAACCTAGAAAGCTTGCGATTGAAAGGAACTGGCATCATCAGGGATCTCGTATACAGAAAATACAGTGTCTTCTAACCTGAAATAGACTCTGATAAAGCGAACTTTGCGATTAACCAGACTGCACTGAAGTGGACTGTGATCTGCCATCTCAAGCTGAACCAACGAATCAGGATTGTTGTTATTCTATAATTAGTCTCTAAAGTTTAAAATAGGCCAACAGGTCAAATTCCAATGTCCATTTTCATTGTCTTTTTGGCACCTGTTCTACAGCGTAAAGATCTGATTCAAGACCAAATTCTGTCATAATTCCTTTATCAATTTTGTTGTTTTTTTGTTTTTTTTAAAGGAATTATACATCACAGCACAGTGATTTTAGCTTTGCTTGCCTATTTCTTTCCTTTAATAGGTTTGTCTTTTTAATAGAATCTTATTTATTTCTCATCCGATTTGTTCCACTCTTAATATATGTCAGGATAGAAGGAATGGTTTGTAGAATCTGAAATTGATCAAAACTAATTTTGTTGAACTTGTGGTATAGTGTCATTGTTTGCAAAACATTAACATGCACTGGATCTAAATAAGAATATAAAGAAGACTGTAAGAATTTAACAAATTTAGAACTTTTGGACTGGGGTATGTCTTCAAATGTAGGAAACAAATGAACCAAGTATGAAATTGCAAAAGTAATGGACTTTTTTTATTTTTAAAGTTTGGTAAAGGGTCAAGCCATTACTATGACTATGATGTTTCAGATCTTTGATAAGATCCTTTGACGATCCACGTGCAGTGCAGAGGGTGATCCCATTTTTTTTTCATTAAGTATTATTTTTCATGCTGTATGACTGTTCGATCTACATCTGTACTTTTATATCATCCCTTCCCTGTTTCCTCAATTATTTTTTTTTCCACTTAAATTTTTTCTTGCTTAAGAAAAACTCTCTCCTTTCTCATTTGCAATTCTCTCATTAGCAACATCAATCGGGGCAGCTACTGTTTTGTGCAACTTAAACTGACCAAAAACAGCAAAGCTAAAAATACATTGCGCAATGCATTTCACGCATGTACTCGTTTACTACTACTAATCTTTAACAAAGACCCATGTTGCACTGTGTTTTGTCGCAATCCGCATAGCACCATTAGCTGAAAGAAGACTGCATTTTCTTTTATCACAACTCCTGTTAACAGCAACTCTTCCCTATACTCCAGAGATGTTGCTATTAAGTGGAATCGACTGTATCTCGGCCAGCTTGTTAACCATTTTCCTAGAATTGGGTCAGGAGTATTGCTTTTTTGGGGGGGAGGGGGNNNNGAAGGTGGAGGTAGAGCGTACATTCACTAAAGGTTTATTTGGCAGGTGTTTCGACTCTTTCATTTTCTTGCTGATTAAAGACAAACACACGCGTTAAGTACCAGTGGTAACACCAATTCCTTGACTGTGTAGGTAACAGTATATCTTTTAATCAGTTTCAAGTCCTCACAAATGTTTCACATCTTCGAGCTTTGCGTTAACTTCAAAGGTGAAACGAATCCAGCAGTGGATGCTACAGACCACAGCCCCCGAGAAAAGAGCTCTCAGAATCTTTGAAACATTTCATCTAATTCTACTTAAAAAGCAGAACACACATAGCAGGATTATACATAAAAGACTCTGAAATTGAAACTCAGATTAGGTCTTTCACTCAAAAGCCAGTCAGTACTTTACAGTCAAATTGCAATTTACATTTTCACTTTGTTGTAGTCTAGTCACTTTTTTCTTTTTTATCAGAACAGCAACAGAAACTTACACCATACTAACCTAGGGAAATTAGCTTTCACTGAGTATCAAAGATTCGTTTCATCCGTATGTAAGGTGACGGCAGTGAAGATTAACTCAGAATAGGTTCCTGTTGAAAACAAAATTGAAATTTACATTGTTGATTTGTTGTAGTCAGTTATTACTATTATCATTCTAATTACTACTACTACTGAAATTATTATTGTTAATATTATTATTCTGTTAATACTAAATTATTATTATGTAGTAGTACATATGTATATACATAGTGATTTGAATTTAATTACTACTACTACTGCAATTATTATTGTTATTATTATTATTATTATGTTAATATTATTATTAGTAGTAGTATATACATAGTGATTTGAATTTTTTTCAGGCAGCTTTAGGATTCTGCATTTTTGGATATTTTTGTAGTGATCATTTTCCTTTATGTCTGCTTAATTTAACTTGTTATAACATTTTAATTAAACTATACATTATTGTTGTTATTGTCATTGTTATTATTATTATTATTATTATTCAGAGCAAACGTCTACACAAAAGGTAAACTCTGAAAGCCAGTTTTCACAGAATGTAGAAGATTCATCTTATCCGTTTTTAATGAATATTTGCTGTAAGCTAAACTCAGAAAAAAGGCTCTTTGAAAAAAAAAAGCAGAAAAGGTAAAAACCTCCAACAGTGGAAATACCTTTGAGTTTTGTTACAATTTGCACAACACTTTGTTGTGACCAGCTCTTTGATTCAGAGAATAAACTGATACTAAATCCTTGTAGGCACTTTTCACAGAGTGTCGAAATTTCGTTTCATTCTTCTTAAAAGACGGGACCACAGCTTGTAAGATCAGAAGAACTCTTTGGAGAATAGCCTGTAAAGTTTCTTTGTGTTAGAAGACTCAGAGAAGATCTAGATCTAATGTACCTTCTGATCACTTCTTTGAAGCAAAAGAATGTTCTAAAGAGGAAAAAAAAAATCCGATCAGCCAATTCTAAGCTTCCAATGTTTATTCAAAGAAGTTCAAAGACAGCTTCGAAAGCCTGTGGATTCTCGGCCAAGCTTCTTTCACGAACTTGTCAAAACTGCTTGGCCCTTTGCCCGAGAGCTTTGAGGTGAAGCCGGGCGATGGTCCTGGATTCCGATGTTAATCGCCGTAAGAAAAGACAACAAAATTAAAAGTTTGGTGGTGGGGAAAATCCTTCAGTGTCTTTTGTTAGGCTCTGGACTCTCTCTGTTTACCCTGGCAAGCGATCCGGCTTGAGCCTTGGTGTGATGTTTTCCATTTAAAGTGGTGTGATGTACTGCGGCCGACTCTGTTTAATCATAATTCTCTTAAAAGTAACTTCAGCCTAACTAGAGCATGTTTTATGTAATAGAAAACTTGATTTTTCTCTGTAAAGGTAACTGGACACTAGCAAATTCATATAATCGCAATATTTTCTATGTTCCCGAGGAGTTACAAGTAAGTGGAATCATTTTCGTGTGTTTGTTTTTTTTTTGCTGAGATCTTTCCGGACTTTGAATCATGTTGTTGACGAACTTAAGAGAATAACCTTGGGCATCAGTCAGATGGGTGGACGTGACCCCCATGCTCTCTCCTTCGCAACTATTTAGGTTGGTGAATTTTTTTTGTGGAGGAAAGAGGGGGATGAGGAGAAGAGGAGAAGAGGAGGAGAGGAGAGGAGAGGAGGAGAGCGAGGCATAGGTGAACCCTATAGAAAGCATGATGATATTATGGACAAAATCAACGCTGTCACAGATGTTAGTTACGTATCCCCGCAAATTATATGCTGACCAGAACGACTGACCAGTCTCCACTTAAAGGAACAGGGATAGCTATCTGCTTCACAGCCTTAAAAATCCACAATATTTTTTCATGAATTTTCAACCCCTTACACGTTTTCTTCGCCCAAGCGCTTCCGAGAAAATGCAGCTTGAAAGTCGGGATTTTCACACTGCGCGGGCCGCCATAACTGGTCGTTCGGTCAGCGCGGGAATAAGGCGTGACGTCATAAAGCGAGAGGCGAGCTAATAGTCGTTGTGCGAAGAGAATTATCCACATGCAATAACTTTTCTTGGTGCTAAATTTTATGCCTTTTTTTTCATCATTAAGTCTTTTGTTGAAGACTGTGAACAAGTGCCTGACTTTGATGACAATGCTGTAATCTTAGAAAAGGCAGGATGAATATTGGATAAAAGAAGCACCTGTCTGGGCACTGAGTGAATCGCTTTATTAATGTATGCATAGTTTATATATGGTTGTCTGGGCCGTTTTCCCCCTTGTATTGTTTAATGAGCTCTCATTGGTCTTCGGTTCTGACATTCTCTATCATTTGCCTGAGGGGCACATAGGTTGTTAAGATGTTGCACAGCAGGGTAGGATTTGATTGACAGCAAACTATTGTCTCAGGCAGTGTTTTCTGCGCTTAGGGGCGGTGTTAGNGCCTAACTAGAGCATGTTTTATGTAATAGAAAACTTTATTTTTCTCTGTAAAGATAACTGGACACTAGCAAATTCATATAATCGCAATATTTTCTATGTTCCCAAGGAGTTACAAGTAAGTGGAATCGTTTTCGTTTGTTTTTTTTTTTTTTGCTGAGATCTTTTCGGACTTTGAATCATGCTGCTGACGAACTTAAGAGAATAACCTTGGGCATCAGCCAGATGGGTGGATGTGGCCCCCATGCTCTCTCCTCCGCAACTATTTAGGTTGGTGAAATTTTTTTGTGGAGGAAAGAGGGGGATGAGGAGAAGAGGAGGAGAGCGAGGCATAGGTGAACCCTATAGAAAGCATGATGATATTATGGACAAAATCAACGCTGTCACACATGTTAGTTACGTATCCCCGCAAATTATATGCTGATCAGAACGACTGACCAGTCTCCACTTAACTGTAATATTACGGTCAGGATCAGTAATATAGATCATGAGGTGGGGAAGGGGAGGAAATGAGTAGCCTCCACATACTCATCAGCATTAAAGTTAACACATGGATTCGAACAACCAAAGATATTAATATCACTGTAGTCATACTAATATTGACAATAGAAGATGAGTTTGAAACTACAGCATTGGAGCAAGGGGTGGGGAGTGAGGGGGGGAAA
>JAWQUT010000196.1:355955-374600 GCA_033807755.1 Ellobium chinense | reverse complement strand
CCAAATATCAAAATTTCATAAGAAAAATCCAGACAGCAGTTTGATATATGAACACACGTTTACAAATGGCCAATAATGTTGTTCGGTCTTGCTACATTAACCAGGACATTTAAAGACTGGCCTGATGAGAAACGCAGACAAAATACCTCTCCCGAGAGAATGTTTTTTTTACTTCTTATCGTGTATGTGAAGAAAGAATTGCAACATCACACTGTAGACATAAGGCACGACGCAGTCACCGCTTTAAATATGTTTGCTGACTTGTTTTTGCAGGAAATTAAGAACGTATACCAGACAAATGAAACGCCTTATGAGTTCCCGTCTCTTCAGTATGTGCAAAATCAGCGCAAAAAAAAAAAAAATGATACTAGTAATAAAGCGATCAGAATTATCATGTTCCGGTAATTCACGAGACGCCATTTTTTTTTTTTTTTTTTNTTTTTTTTTTTTTTTTTGTGCGCAAAAATCTATTTCATTTAAAGAGAAGAAGTATTGTGGATAAACGCAGGTGTTCTGAGATAAGGGGAATGGTCAAATTTCATATTTCCTGCAGGCAGACATGCTTTTCCAATACACACAGAATAAACTCCAAAGACTACATGGGAAGCCCTTGGTTGCCTTAAGATATAGATCTAGATACGCACTACAAAAGAAATGTCTCTAGAGCCTGGACAGAGAGAGCGTGTGTGACGTCAAACGAAGCGCAAGCTACTTCTTTCTGTATTGTTATTCTGTAGACTATAGACAAACAGGCCATCTATTAAAAGTACGCTGTAATGACGATATGTCATAACAAGTAGGTAATCAGTAATGATGAGTTATGCAGCCGCTTTGCTCTGAATTTAGAGGAGATCATTATAGTACATTAGTACATTAGTAATTTTTTTTTATGCTATAACCAAAACTGTAAATGGGACGGGAGCGCTGTCACAGATGTTAGTTACGACGCCAGTCAGACAACAATGCGGTAACAACTGACCAGAGCGATTGGCTGATATGGCTTTTTTTTGTTCAGTTCCCTAGGACAAGGTGGCTCTATCCGGAGATCGACTGACAAACGTCCATCTCTGTAGCATTATAATCAAGATCAGTAATGCAGACGGCAGGAGGGAAAAGGNGGGGGGGGGGGGCGGAGAGGGCTAGAAACTCTCCACACACTCGTCAGTATAAGTTTACTCACGGAGTCGAACGCCTGAAAAATTCATTATTATGAACAGGTCAGCTAAATTTTGTATTCGTGAGGTCGTCATCGTTCAGCGCGTTAGATATAATCGATTGCATACTCATCTATTTTAGTTAGCTTAACTCACTGAAAGTTAGAAAAATGTAAATAAGTCCTTTGTCACGCATCAGCCAATGTCAATGTCAATTTCAATTTCAATTTTATTCAGAACCAACCCAGGTTATACAAGAACTAAATGGGCACTATGACGTCATTTTCCTCATGGCTGACTACTGTGTAATATAGATGTCCTGCACATTCAGAAATCCAATTCAACTCTCCCCTCATTAATGTCGGAAACTATTCTTGGAAACTGTATGCTTTACTACGATAATTCTATGCCATTTAAAAACCAACTAGTCTTCAGTAAGATAAAACATGAAATAAAAGTAACATAAGCGAGTGCTTGTGCGTTAACTATGGGATCTCTATACATTGTAAGAGATACAGTAGTGGATCGGTGCTGAATGCACCATTAGAAGTATTCAACGAGCAGAGTTAATGGTAAGAGATCTCATCGTTGAAGCGCGAGTTCTCTGCTGTTTAGACATTCACTGACTATTTGATCCAACCCAGACGCCAATTTTAGATTAAGTCACGGCCTTGCACCAGTCTTTCTTCTCCACTTTCCCTCACTAAAATGTTCCTTAAACGGCTTTTCCGTATCGTTTACAGTTTGCTCTCTCAAATTGGATAGCACTGGTCCCTGATTAAATGCACTTATCTGCTTTGGTATGTCTCAGCTGTTTGCACACCTGTGATGAGATAGCGAGAGCTCATAGGAGGAGACCGCGCAAGACACAGGGGTGGGTCATAAGAGTTGTGGAGGGAGAGGAAGGGATGGGATGAGGGTGAGTGAACCCCTCGGTTTTGTAAATTGTCAGGTCCCTGTAAATCACTTGAAAATTAATAATCGTGTGTTACAGGACTGTTGCGCTATACTGGAAGAAAAAAAAATCGTAGAGAAAGAGAGAAGGTCGTGTTTATTACTGGTCCTACCTCATAACGGACCGCATCTTCGTGTTTTAATATACAAGAGTATTTTAAAGAGGCTTTTCTTTTTCCTCATCCCCTCGACCCTGAAGCCACTTAGCTTACAATTTAATCAGCACCCCTATGACAACTTTTTCTACTAAATTTTCAAGTATTAACCTGAGTTATACTACTTTAACCTTGAAAGCAGTAATTGGTCAATAATAAAGCTCACTTTCACGTGACTGTTTGGTTTTTTTGGGGGGTTTATATCATTATGATACTGCAAAATATAGATTCCATGTACGTGGAGAGAGCATATATATCTAAACTGGGAAACTTCATGGTGGTTTCTGGTCATGTGCTATTAAACAGATCGTCATGGTTATCTTTCACTGCTGGATAAAGAGAGATCGGTTTGAAATACACAAGATGGATCACTTCATTTCTAATGCCAAAAATAAAGGGGGGGGGGGGGGGGGGNAAAGGGGGGGGGGAGGGGAAAGGACCAGATGTATTTAAATAGTTCATCATCATAGGAAACCTACAGTAAATATAAATATAATACTAGACCTAATTTGTGATCACATTTTTTTTCTTTGTACTCTTTGGTTCTCTTTCTGATCTTTTTAGTTGCCGTCTATTTCGTCCGTGGCTTCAATAACGAAGGAAAAGCTAACCAAATTCTAGAGAGATCTTCTTTTTCTGAAGACAAGATCTTTTGACCATGAAGAGAGACGACAGTGAAGTTTCCGGTTATGATCTTGTTGACTTTCAGTTAGTTCTCATTCAACCTATAATCAGGACTCTCACCAACCATATTTTTAGACACGCACCCCCATGATCTACGCCCTTGAACGTTGGAGGCTGGCTTTCCCTAGAGCAGGGTTGGATATAAGTTAAACATCTATTGGCGCTTTGAAGTCGGTTTTGAGGAGGTTTCGCACAAATTTCTTTGATTCGGCTCAGTGTAAAGTAGTTGTCAAACATTCAAGTTTGTGTTATATATAGGGGTATGAGGGATTTGAGCGATGTTTGATTAAGGGAAACGAAGGGAGGGATGCGGCTCAGCACACGCCAGCCCCTGAATTATCGGGAGCTCGTCAGGAATGTAATGGGCACTATTCAGGGGCGTATGCAAGAAATATTTTGTGGGTGGGTGGAAAGGGGAGCACATGAGAGAGAATAAACTGGTTTTGAGGAAAGCACTCGCTATTTGAGGGAGTCATGGGTAAGTGGCTGGGATCGAGGAGGAGAAGGGAGCACGGATACCCCTCGTCCCCAAGACTACCCTCTTCATTACTGCCACTGGCACCATTTGTTGTAAGCGCTGAATTGTATAACTACATACCACTCTTTCGTTTTTTTTAGCTTTGAAGATTTAAGTGAACAGTCGGTGGCAAATAAGCTAGTGCATGGCCGGAGTCTAGCCATAACCTCACCCCACCCCACCCCCACCCCACGGGCATGAAAGTGACGTGTTATTATTGAGGAGTCATAATATCACCAACGACCATCATCATCATCCTAATCTTCATCATTTAAAACTGAGAAAAATTAAAAGCTCAACTTAATTCAAGGAATTTATTAAAAATCTAGTAAAGAATTAAGAACGAAAATTACATCTAAACGTTTCGGCTCTAAGGCCTTTATCAATAGAATGAAACAACATCTTCATCATTATAATTTTGGTCAGCGGTAGCAGAATGTCGTTCTCTCCACCACTTTTCTTCTCTTCATTATGGTCGTCGATGCTGACATTGTTACCACCATCATCTCCCACTCCCACCACCATTTTCAAACAACAGCAGCAATAAGTACAAAAATTCACCATTCTAGGTTGTTTGGGTGAGTGCTTGCTTGCTTGCTTGCTTGCTTGCTTGGTTAGTTAGTTGGCTGGTTTGTTGGTTGGTTGGTTGGTTTTTAGCGGTCTTTCTGGTCTCTTAAAGCGATTGCCGCATTCGGAGACTTCCCAAAACCACAAAACAATTTCCCTGCATGAAGAACTTCCGGGGTAAGATTTCTTATCCGTTTCGCTTTTATTCTTTTCTTTCTTTCTTTCTTTCTTTCTTTCTTTCTTTCTTTCTTTCTTTCTTTCTTCTCTTCTCTTCTTTTTATTCACCCCTTTACTGCCCTTCTTTCTTTCCTTCTTTTATTCTCCTTCAATTACTCTTTCTCTCTCTTTCCTTCCCTAACTGTCTGCTCCTCCCTTCCTTGCTCTCTTCTTCTCTCCCTCTTTTTCTTTTGTGTTTGGTCTAGTCCATCAACATTCACATTCCCCCCCAAACCACAATGGCAAATTTAGAAACACTAAACTAACCAGAACCACCACAACTGTTCTCGGACTTCTTATTAACCGGCTCATTAAACCTCTTGATGTTGAAACTCTCCCTGCCCCGTCTCGCTTCCCCGCTTGTCCGATCGCGATCAGAAAATGTGATACGCCATCAAATAGAAACGAAAAAAAAACAAAAAGAAAAAAAAAGAGAAAGCAATAATCAACCAACTTCCTCCTCTCTCTCTGCATTCCACCACACATGCTTTCGACCTGACGTCAAGACATTTAATGACCCATGTCCTGCTCACAGCGTGATCAAAGGCATACTGAATCACACGTTCAAAGAGTCATTAAACAGCGATAAAGAGGCCGGTTCAAAAGCTAGGGCTATTGGGGGATATTGATTTGTGGCGTTTTCAGAGGTTGTTAAACATGCTTGGCGCATGGGTTTATTGATACAAAAAACTGCAATCGTGCCCTTGTTACACAGGTAATTACAACATAGACTTGAGTTAACGATGTCCTCTCAATTGATCTTTATTGACTGGGTACATTGTTTTGTTTATTTTATTTTTTTTTCTTTTTCAATTCTTGCCGCAGTGTGTTATTTTTTTGGGCACAAGGTGTATCAAAAGTCTGAGCCGGAAACATTACATTTTCCGTGGGGGTTAAATCACACTGGTAGACCAAAAAAAAAATAATTTAGCCAAGCTCTTTTATAGGTGCGCTATAGAAATCGTGCATCTATAGGCATACTCATTCTCAACAGTCCATCGCTCGAAACTGTAATAATTAATCCTGCTATAGGAATTCTGATTGGTAGAGGATCTACTTCGTATTAATGCACGTACTATCTAAAGCCTGGACAACATTTGAGTAAACTGTGGTATGGTCCCTCTAGCACCTTTGAGCATCACAAATAATAGGCTCCTTTTCTCCTTTGCCTGCTTGCTTGCTTGCTTGCTTGCTTGCTTGCTTGCTTGCTTGTGTGTGTGCTTGCTTGCTTGCTTGCTTGCTTGCTTGCTTGCTTGCTTGCTTGCTTGCTCGCTCGTTCGCTCGCTTGCTTGCTTGCTTGCTTGCTTGCTTGCTTGCTTGCTTGCTTGCTCGCTCGCTCGCTTGCTTACTTGCTTGCTTGCTTGTTTGCTCGCTTGCTTGCTTGATTGCTTACTTGCTTGTTTGCTCTCTTGCTCGCTTGCTTGCTTGCTTGCCATCAAATACAAACCAAAAATGGTTGCTGACTACATGGCATTCTGCTAAAAGTGCACTGAAACCAATGATGTTGGTCATCATATTGTAAGTGAGTAAAAGACGTGTGAGGAGGTAGAAACAGAAAAGGAAATTTGGACTTTTAGTACTTTTACTCATCCCTTGAGAGAAATTGTTTCATACTGCCATACAAAAGTGTATATCTCATACATAATGCATACATATAGAACAGCATATTATATCATACAGTAATGATATGCATACTGTTACATACAGACCGTACTAGAGGCTGTCTTTCGTGTTCTGAGTTGTAAACTAAGGAATGTTATATGAAACAGACCAGTACAAGCTATCTGAAATTTGGTACTCTCTCGCAGTATCCACACTACTAGTGCTGGGCCGATCCCTCGTTGTAGAAATTCGGATCGGGTCGAGCTATTCACATCTCCGATCGCAAAATCGATCCTGGCTCGATCTTTTTTCAAGCTCGAACTTGATCCAGCTCAAGTTTTCTTGATGGCGGTGACAGACACTTGCCCCAAGGACGCAAGATCGCTGACGGAGCTGAGATCACTCATTAATACTAAGAAAGCAACCACGCTAGGCTACTTCTTAGGACAAACCCCCCAAAAAAAAAGAAAAACTGTGGGATAGAGAGGAGTGAAATGAGGGCATACACTTATTTCTTTTTAGCGCCAATATTTATTTTTATATGAACAATGAAATTGTCCTTACCGACATCAGAATAAATATTCCGTACTCTGCCCTTCCAGCATTTATCCCTGCCCATAATTTAACAATAACATCTTCACTGTTGATATCTCCTAATAAATACGTGGCAATAATGAACTTTCGTTGATAATTTGTAAACGCCTCACAAGATCAACTATTAATCAAGTTTGTTAAACGACTCATCTAGACCGGATATTAGGCTCGATTCTCAAGTTCAATCCTCAAAAATGAAGTCGATTATCGAGCTCGAGGAAAGGATCGGCTCCCCTCGATCTTTTGAGTTGAGCTGCCCAGTCTTACTAACTACCCATTCCATTTGATATCTTTCAACTTAGGCCTGGGCCCGCAGATGTTCCAGTCGCACCGAATACTCCCAGTCCTCTTTCTTCCCCCAGTGTTTACGTTAGTATCTTTCACCCTCCTCTTTGCATCTCCCCTTCTGTTTATATTGCCTTATCTTTCTTCCCAGCCAACATTTCTGTAAATATCTCGCTTCTCATCCACGCGACTTTTTTGTAAATATCTTTCTTCTCATCCACCATTTTTGTAAATATCTATGACCGGCTTCTGTCACGGGCAGCACCTACAAGATTAGGAGTTCACAGCAACAAAAAGATCGTGAAAAGAAGGAAGGGATGATAGCCTCGGTAAATAAGGCTCTTCTGAAGGGATCTCTTGTTTCACCAACTGTCTGACAAAAGGGTCTGTGGAGCCATGGTGTAGCTGGTCTAAACACCGTAACGGGCAATGGCAGAAGAAAACAAACATGGCCTTGACTTCCACAGCGATTGTCATCCACACTGATACAGTATCCGCTAAACACACGGATGTGCAGACAGTGAGACGCACATGGAAACGCTTTGGTAAGCTGATATGGGAATGAAGCGCCAAATTGCAGTGGCTGACCAGTTGATTGACAATCACGAGGCAAAGTTTCTTTACAGTCGTGAGCCAAGGATAGTCGTGAGACAAAGTTTCTAGACAGTCATGAGCCAAAGATTGTCATGAGACAAAGTTTCTAGACAGTCATGAGCCAAGGATAGTCATGAGACAAAGTTTCTAGACAGTCATGAGCCAAAGATAGTCATGAGACAAAGTTTCTAGACAGTCATGAGCCAAGGATAATCATGTGACAAAGTTTCTAGACCCAAAGTTTTTTGACAATCTTGAGTCAAAGTTTCTTGACAGTCATGACCCAAAAGTTTCTTGTATATATAGATGCTTGCGACAGCTTATCCAAACTGACTCTGTCCCCTGACTCAGAGGGGATTATAAAACCTTTATTATACTGCAACTAAATCTGGTGTGTATACTTTATTTCTCTTTTCATCCTATATGTGTCATCTTTAAGTGCATATTCTTCCAAACGAAAGGTTTCCCAGGACAGAGAAAACGTGTTTATATTATGGAGCCAGTGTTCTGTCATGCTTACAACGTCACAATCAGCTTTTTAAAAATCTGCCCGTGATATGCTTCTTTAACTTTGGAAGCAGGAAACAAATCGTCTGATAATGTCAAAATGTGTGCGGAGACTAACCAGACCGTGGTAAACTTCATAGACAGTTTCCTTTGCGCTGAGAAACTTCTGGACTGGCCTGGAGAACTGTGTGAGCTGACACGTCGTCATTCTCTTCATCCCTGTTGCAATGATGGGCCTTGGCGTAGATCTGCTGTGATTCTCAAACTTATATTTTCAGGGATCATGGAATTTTTATATTCATTTTTTGTCTTCAAGATAATATGTACCTCAATTAAGCATGGGTTTCAAGGCTTTAGAAGTAAACTTATTTATGTAAAGCGCTGTACCTACAGCATGATATATCCAAATACTGTACTGAGGACCAAACGGTCGGCTTCCATCTTAATGAAAACTCGGAATGTAATGTTGACAACGGCGACACGAAGCAATCTGCACTTTCACTTTTTACAGTATTGGTATAATCTATCTTAAGTCCCTCGTTCTCAGCCATCTTTCCATGTTCACAAATCACATGTGAGCAGCCCAGGCAGGAGCGTAACTGAAGGATGGGTTGGCACGAGCCATGCCTGCTTCAGTTCTGAAGTGGAGACAACAATGATGGATTTATATTGTGCAGAATGCCGTAATGACAGTAATGACCATTGAAGCTTTTCAGTCTTCCTCCCAACCGAAGTTAGAAAGAACTTATCGTAGGTTACTGCCTTCTGCTCTAGCTAGCTCCTCCCTCGGTCAGTTCCACTGTCTCCGCCACTGGCAAGAGCCGTGTGTGCCATTTTCGTTTTATTTCACCTGGAGAGTGTAACAAATCCCTCTCGGCTCCCAGCATCCCCCCAAATCGTCCCGTCGTGAGTGCTTATCAAAGGCCAGAATCGAGTGCCAGACCATTAAAACGGTGTGCGAGACCGCGGCGTCTGTCAAGGACATTCTTTCGGAGGGAAATTAGTGATGATGGCATAAATTGCGGCCCTCGCTGTTACCACCGTTCGCAAGCCTGTCTGCGATCTGAGGGCTCCTCGTTCATGGAACATTTCACTCCGCTTCCACGGGCTTTTCTTTTGATTCCCTTTTGCATCTTCTCGCCTGGTCCCGTTCTTAACTGCACGTGGCACTTGGATATTAAGTGTGTGAGTGGCTCTGCTCAGGGCTTCAAAGTTCTCGTGAGTAATTTATACCACGGTTATCGCCCCTTTTCTGTCATAGCTGGTTTTCAAGTTCGGTAATCTTCCCTCGTAAGGGTTCTCTGTCCCTTTGTTGGGGTGGTTGGTTGGATTGGATGGAACACAGCTTTCCTCCAAGTTAGCTGGAAAGAAATGTATACCTACTAATTCATCTGTCATCTTACGTTTCGGTCAAAGGCATAGCGGTGGGGTCAAGAATGTCAAATGTTCCCAGGGAGTCCCTTGTTTTACCGCGACCCCATTCTTTTCTTCCATATTATATGGTTTTTTGAAACGTCCCAGGAAAAGGCAAAGAATGAGATTTATATAAACATAATAATGAGATCGTAGGTGGCTGGTGTTTCTTATACTCTCTGGATGCCAGTTTCAAAGAGTGAACCTGATGAGTTCCAGATTTTCAGCTACTGTGCGTTGAGAAAAAAGACGTAGAGAAAAGAGAAGGAAGTATATTGATAATAATGAAAATGAGATTATGAACTTCTTAACCTGGTAGTGCCTGTTCACAGGACTTTATACTAAAGCTATAAATGATCGGTGAGAACCACATCTTTCATTCATTTTATCAACTCACTGGGGTGCAAACAATGCTGCTGCTGCAATTGTACAGACGCTGGTTACTGGTTTTCTGATGAATGGGAAGAGTGTGAATGTGAAAGAGAGTATACTAACGAAGACTAAGAAAAGAACAGGATCAGAATATATTTATAGCTGTACTGATAAAAGGGGAAGAATAACTTTAACAACACAGAAGTGATTAAGATAAGAAGGAAGAGGAGAAGAAAAAGAAGAAGGAGAAGGAGGAGGGGGAGGAGGAGGAAGGGGAGACGGAAGAGTATTGGCTTTTTGCTACCAGTCACCCGAAGACCTCAGTTTTGCCGCACCTTGGTTTGCGTCACCATACGCGAGTACCACATTCGGCTGATGGTTATTTATACTGCCGAAGAGTCGTTTGATTCGGGCATTTTCAACAATGAAACCATTAGAAAAGTAAACACCCACTTTGTGCACGAAGCAAGTCTTCCTAACTTGTGATTTACAGTTGTGACTGAACCCTTGTGGATACAAAGGGACGCTTCAGTGTTCAGGATTTTTCTCTTTCTATTTCTTTCATTCTTATGACATCCAAAATCCTCACCCTCCCCCCCCCCTCCCCAAAAGCAACTCCACCCCAAAAAGAAACCCCATAGTTTACAATGTTTTCGGTACTGAACATTTTATTTTGTTTCATTTCAGGACGATATGCAGTCGTACTCATCTTCATTACAAAAGAATTTTCTGATGGCGCAAAATAAAGATTAGTAAAAGGTGGCTCCATATCAATGTTACAGGAAGGAGGAGGAGAAAAAAAAACAGAAAAGAAAAAAAGAGAGGAGACAACTGAGAGGGTGGATAATATTAAGACGAAATTAAGAACTGAAACACCACATCGTCAGCTTGTTACATAATCCAATATCTTCCTCCCCACTTCAACTTCTCCAACCCAACCGTCTTAACTCCAGATCGGAGTAGACAAGCATCAATGTTACATGTGATGTCATGGATCCACTAGAAGACGCTGATTACATGAAAAGCCACTGGTGGAGAGCCACGCTAGATTAGGTCGGCTGTCAAACATTGCTGGCTCGTCATGCATGCTCTTGAGGACATCCAGCCGCATGATGCCGCTAATCCATTTCATGCTGTATTCTGTCACGCGTGGTGCCGGACCTCCCACGTCACGTCAGACAAAGTCATGCTGTTTACCAGTCTTTGCTCCTAGTCCTACGTCAAGCCTGTCAGCGTTCTGAAGAATCAGTATTTTAAGAGTTTAATGAGGTCCGGGGTCGACCATTTAGAATGATGAACTGCGGTTGTTTGTGAAAGTAGACGTATGATTAGCATAACGCATGTCAAAGTCACATGTCAACACTGATCTTATCGTGTTGAAAGGTCAAAGTATCATAAAGTAGTGCATGTGTAAGCAACATCGGTAAGTCTGAATAAGATTATTCATATTCATCATAGAATGACATGCTGATTCAGAGATCTGACGTAATCAGTCAAAATTGAATATTCGCAAAATGATGTAAGATAATACTCGTTGGAAACAAGTTACACATGCGCAAATCAATATAAGTCAAATGGATTGGACTGACTATCTAATGGGATATAAAATATCTTTCTAGTAATTTATTTGATATCCTTGCCCTGTTCAAGTAAGCACAGCTGTCGCCTCTCCTAATGCATTTGTTCCTTCTTTGACCAGTAAAGATTAAATTACAGCAGCACTAATTTGAGGTCAGACAGCGATTGCAAAGAGAGAGGACAGGCAAATTAGCCAACGCTCGTTTTGCTTACACAGCCTGGTGTTCCATATAGGGTTTCATTGGGAGTAGATTCAAACTGAGGCATGTCGCAGAAAAATTACTTGTATTCTCCTATTCAAATCCAATTTTTTGCATGATTTTTGGATCCTCATCTGGATTGTTAAGTCAGTGGAAACAGACAAAGAAATTTAGGACTAAGTTGAAAGCAGTAGGAAGTTAGTAATAGAATTATAGACTAAACATTTACCAGTATGTAAACCTACACAGGCCCAACACTAAGATTAAGGAGCACTAAGCAGCAGTTATGACGTATTTTATATCTGCACTAAGCATATGATTGACAGCTTAAATTTCGTACAATCATCACACACACACACACACACACACACACACACACACACACACACACACACACACATAAAAACCGAAAATATCAGAGATATATCTGTCAATAATCCTTTGTCATAGTATGAAAGTTCAGATCTTTTTAATTCTATTGGTTAATTATCGGTAAATAAGCGTTGTGACTGGACAACAGAGCTGCGAAACAAATAAAAGGTGGAAGACCCTGGCCTATTATAGCCATGTGGAAATCCCGGTTGGTCTAGTCTGCCCACGTAGCAAGTTTTGTTTTGTTTTTTTTAGCTTTTTCGGAAAGGTCAAATAGTATGATGATGCTTAAATGAGAAGGAAGGCCCTGTACAATCCGAACCTCTTATTAAAGGGTGGTTAAGAGTGAAGAGGGTAGTTATGATTCCGTTTGATACCAAGAACCATTAAGCATTCTTTGTAGGGCCCATTCATGTCAACACTGCATTTTCTGTACTCTGTTGGTGTCTTTTCTGTCGTCGTGATGAAGAGTCTGCCTGACAGCTCTGAAGTGGTTTTCATCCTCGTTATCTCTGTGCCTTTTATTAAACCAAGCTATTATAGTTCCCCCATAACACACACACACACACACACACANCCAACATTCATTTGACTCAAATTCATTGGTACGACGGCCATCCACCCATACACATATATTTTAAATACAGCACACACACACATACACAAATACACCACTTTACCTCCTACACATATACAAACATAGTTTACATACAACACACACACCTTCACAGATCCCACCCTCTCAAACACACAAACTTTGGACTCCAGCAGTGGGTGAATTTCTGAGGAATAATTTGACAATGGAAAAACAGAAAATGTTTCGATATATGAAGCAAGCGGTGTTTTCGTAGCAGTTTAAAACGGATCCCATCCATATTTTCTTTTGCTGACTGGAGAATAAGAGTTTGTAATTGTGAAATGTGACTCGATAATCTCGTGTTCAGACCAATGCCCGCTCACGGTTTCACATTAATATTAATCTGACAGGCCAGATTATTCCGGGATATTCTCAACTCATACAGGCGCATGATGCAATGCTGCTGTTATAGTTGATGAACATTAGCGTTCTGACGATATAGTTCAAGTTCAAGTTCAAGTTGAGTTTATTAGGCATTATGCCAATTCACAAATTTGTCAACACTTACAATAAACAATAACACTCTCCTTTTTGCAGTCTCATGCTCTCATTCATATATTATAGTTTACTGTCTCTAGCAAGGTACCCATTTTATAAACGGATGGGCAGAGGAAAGAGTACATAAAATGCCTTCCATGGCACTTTGCAACATAATGGAATGAGCCCACCACTTTCTGATCCTGAGGTAAATGCCGTACCACCCGACAACGCTGCACTATTTTGACTAGCCTGACCATTTTTTTTTGCAATTAATTAAAGAGGCCTTAATTTTGCACACTACAGCAAAATTGATTTCATATGTATTTGTATATTAGATGGCTCTTTAGATTTGAAAACTGGAAAAAATAATGGCACCATATCCAAAGAGTATGCAGTATAATTTCACAACTAGTTTCTTTTCCGAGTTTGATAAGAGATCACATCGTCAATGCGCAAGCTCTCAGATACTGACTTTTCGAGATTTCATCATGCGGACGACAATATAATGGAAAAAAAAATTATAGCTGGCCAATCTCCTTTATAATATATGTGTGTATCTATAGCATAGAAAACCTCTTATCTTTCATCTTCTCTAAGCACTGCTCAAAGAAGACATCAGTTTGGAACCGCCCCTGCGATGCCACCCAGGATCAAAGAGCTATTGTGAGTAATGCCAAGCGAGCTCAATGGAGATGATTCCTTGTAAGAATGGATTCTCGAGGGAAGATTTACGCCCTGTCAACTCTCCTTCTTCATCTAGGCCCAGGTTGCCTCCATTACGCCACGCCCCTGCCACGGAAGTAGGCGTAGAGCGTACCACCCAGAATCAAAGGGAAGCTATCAAATAATTCCTAGTTTCAAAGAGAGCGGACCAAGTTCTTTTCGGGAACAACATGGTCGTACGAATCTTTCTCCCAGCCTCACCCTGTCTCACTGGATTTCATTGAACGCCCATAACTGCTAACCAACAGTGCCTCTCTGGGACAGTTAAAGAGTTAAAGATTCCACTTGTATATGTCTTCCTTTCACAACAGGTCAAACCAGAGTGACGTGTGACGTGACCATGTGTCTTTCTGCAAAATCTTTCTTGCGTCGTATTTAAGACCTTCCTCTAACAAAAAGTGGATACCCAGATGCATGCAATCCGCTTTATACCACGGATTTTTCCTTCTATAAAATTAGACCCTGTAATTTTTTTTTTTTTTATGGAAGTTATGTTCACAACTTTTTTTTAATGGCAATTTTTTTCCCATTCTTCTGAAAGCTTTGCAATTAAGCATATTCGATCTAAGCAGCCTCAGTAATCACCATTGCTCCTCGCTGTAGAAACAACAGCCATAGTCCGCTACCAAAGAGCCCAGAGATACCAAGATTTGGCTTGATCATTATAAACGGAAAAGAAAATACACACTTAGCTCTTGCATCTCTATAGAAGTATTGAAACATTCGCACTCATACTATCATGTGAAGTTACTATAAAGCGGACTGTCAGTAAGCTCAACGGATTCAACAGCTACAGGAAAACCTCGTGATTATTAGCTCACTTTAAGCCTTAACCATCAGCGTCAACATTTAAATTTCATCATGTTATGTCATACACATATTATGTTTTTCTCTCTCTCTCTCTCTCTTCTTTCTCGCTCTCTCTTTCTATTCTTTCTCTCTCTCTCTCTCTCTCTCTCTCTCTCTCTCTCTCTCTCTCTCTCTCGCATATCATCATCATCATCATTAGACGTTATTTCTTATCTCTTCCATCCATTTTCCTCGACTCCTTTTTCTCTCCCTCCCCTCCCTTCCCGCGTGGATCTGCCATATTGTATAAATCATAGTTAGACTATATGATGCGACACTACCTTTTACAGACAGAAAAACCAGTATAACATGTACATCATAATATCGCCCTATCTACAAGGGACTTTTCTGTGCCAAGACAGTCACTTGTCATCTTCTCCTGTTGCATCTAGACTTCATACTTGTTAATGTGTGGGCGCATTATACAATCAGCCTCTCTGTTAATCGCAGTCTGCTTATCTGCAGTGGTTAAAAAAAAAAACATCAGTACTGCATGATCGCGAGGATTTTCTCCATGCCATCGAAGATTTGCTATTAAGCGGAGTCATATCAGACTTAACAATAAAACCCCATAATAATGTGAAAGAGTGAAGAGTCGACGGTCCTGGACCTCCGCAAAGACAGTAGAAACGCCAAACACGAAAGGAAGGACCGGGTGTTAGATTTAAAGGAGGGGAGACCACCCAGGCAGCTCCGCTCGGACGTAGGTAGATTGATGAAAGTATCAGCTGTACACACCAATACGCGGCCTTTCTTTTCTTCTGGGCGGTACGGTCTGACTAGTGTTTTGTGAGCCATTAGCACAAACAACAAACAGACAATGTGTACGTTCATCGTCATAATATCCTTTGGTTTTATTTCAAGATCCACAGTGGACTAGATCATGTTATTTTGAGAGCTTGCACATTAACGATGGGATGTCTTTCCATGGTGAGAATTGTATTTGTGCATCGGTGCTGAATGTAGCCTTAGTTGCGTCCAACATGCAGAGTTTATGGAAATCTTAAGCTGGTTAGAGACCCTATAGGTATGAAGATGCCAATGTATTTTTCACCTTTGGCTATATTAGGTTTTACACCTCTCATTAACTTATCCTGGGGTGCCGTTTCAAACTATGTTGTTTAGCTCTTCCTCCAAATTTTGACACAAAGAAAAATGCACCTGAACCAGTTAGATTTTGAGAATTTAGGCAGTGAAGCAGACAACCTAATATTTTAGGCCTTTTCACTCAGTAAACAGGGTAACCTTACCCACCTAGCAACAACCACAAATTTTATATTTGAGTGACGATACCTCACCTATTCTGAGTCTACACATATATTTGCACCTCTCTAAGCCTTTGAAATTAAAGTCCAATCCCTTCCCCCCCTCCCCATGGCCAATATTCTGATTTTATAGGGACTATTTAAAATTGCATATTTTTATGCCAGGTGCTATTGGCATCTTCATACCTATAGTTGATGCGCAGGTTCTCACTTATTGGACCTCCCATGTGTTGCTCTAGTACCACAGATCCTTCAGTGTTATAGGCTAAGCTGTAGATGTGAAAATAACAAGTATTTATACATAGGACGTTCAATGATATGTTTGCCCTAACTCGGAGGCCGTTTTCCAGGGTCAACACAACAGCACCTATAAATCTTGTATCCTCGATAATGTCCCCCTCACCACATCTCACACAGTTATAACCCCGGCAGACCCGATCACTCTATGACTTGCTCAACTCCCTGGGTAGTATACAGTGACGATGCCAGTTGCCGCCAGTGGAAGGGCCAAGTGTTGTCGATGTAGATGATCTATCTTCGCCTAGTTACAGTAAAACACATTCGTGTAGAAGAGAACTAGTATGGATAATCGTAATAAGACCCATATTATGTCAGAGTCCCGTCGCAAAAGAACGGGAAAAAAAAAATCACCGAGGCTGTTGAGATCGGGATCCTAGGTGAAAAACGTTGTCTCAGNGTGGATCACGTGGGGCACAGTATGCTTGAGACTCTTTCATGTTTGTAAACTTATTGATGTTTGTCACTGGCCAAGTGCCTAATAAACTTGAACTTGAACTTGAACTCGTAATTAGACCCATATTATGTCAGAGTCGCGTCGCAAAAGAAAGGAAAAAAAAAATCACCGAGGCTGTTGAGATCGGGATCCTAGGTGAAAAACGTTGTCTCAGATGGGATGTTAATAATATGGTTATTGTGTGGCAAAAACAATAGTCTGTTTCATGGGCGAGACCGAGATCTTAACCGAAACGGGACGTTAGCCGGTGGGATCTTAGTCGGAAACTACTGTTAATAGCAATGACTATTCTAGTATGTACTCTCAATGTTAAAGTTATCACGGTGCACGTAAACTGGACACCAGCTGGACATTTTCAACGTCGTTGATACCACTCTGACTAAAGTTTTGTGAGCCATGAGTACTAACAACAAACATGTCGACCTTCACGTTCAAGGTTAAAATCTTTCATTTCATTTCAAGGCCATGGTAGTTGCCAGTTGGGCTTCACATTAGCACTACAGATCACTGGCTCTCGGGCTTTATAATCCGGCTCCGTGATCTGGCTGTGAAAATAACAAATATTTATCTGTGGTACTTTCACTGTTTTCATAGCTCCTAACCTGGACACTATAATTGGGCGTTTTCAGGGTCGTCGTTAGTACATGTGTATTATTCAGTGCTGTGACCTGACTACAGCCGTGTGAACCAGCATTATAAGCAATATGAACATTTCTTTGGATAATTTTAAGGTTACTGTTTTCATATCTCTTAAATTGCCTACTGTAATTGGACATTTCCAGATTGTTAGTACAGTCACGTATATTCAATGGTATAGCCTGACTACAGCTTTGTGAACCAGCAGTAAAAACAATATTATAACCATTTCTTCTGAATAATTTCAAGGTTACACCCATTGTTTTCATGGCCCCTAAACTGACCACTATAACTGGACATTTCCAAGATGGTTAATACAGTCATGTATATTCAGTGGTATAGTCTGACTACAGCCTTATGAACCAGCAATGGAAGCAATACGAATATTTCTCCTGAACAGTTTCAAGATTGTAAATTATCTCAGTGCTCGAACTAACGGGGCTTTTTCAGAAAGTACGAAGACTCCAAGTCTACACATGCGGTCCGTTAGGGGTGTGTTCTTGTCACAACTTTGTGAACTCTAGCTGCAAATTCAGTGTCTAGACTGGCATTATCGGAGTCGGAAGTATGATGAACACACTGGGCCAATGTCTAAGGTGAGGGGAGGGGATGGTCCGAGGAAAAGAGGAAAAGTTCGCCTTATCAGTGTTGCTGTTTTTCAACTAAGCTCAAGACCAATCGAGTTTTATTAATTAATATTTGGGTCAATCCGCTTGTTTTGCAATTACCATCTGGCGTCTCCTCTCCGAGCTAGAATCTTTCTGGACAAATAGAAGAGACACCTGAAACGCACATAAACTATAGATTAGTCATAACATTTTTAAATTACTCACTCATATCGCCAGGCACTTCCTCTATCATCGTTCCCATTGTACCCCCAGCTTGTTCAGCATGGCAGTCTCAAAAGGACGCTTGTCTCTTAACATGTTGGATGTGACCAGGATGACACAGTCTGTTTCTAAATAAATGGGCGGGGAAAAATGGCCATAATTTTTTTCTTCGAAAAGCACTAACTAAAATACGCTTAGGTTCTGATAATTTTATGGTCGAGAGAGGTAGATAGGGAATTCCCAAACTAGAATTGAAAGACCGCAAAATGTGGTGTTGTCGAAGATGAATATCATTGTCTTTTTGGGTTGTTTTTTTTTTTTTTTGAATGTCCAAGGTTTGAAAAAATTAAAAGCCAATATTTACCCAAATGGGCCGTCCAAAAACCAAGTATGTTTAAATTTGTAAGACTTTATCTTCAACAAAAGAGAATGACTTGCAGAACATCGCCAAAGTATGTCATTTTATGCTTAGGGAATATGAAATTAACAAGTAGGCGTTATATCAGAATACTAGTATATTATTGCATACAAATGTCATAAGTTCATGTGTAGTTAAACTGTGGGAATAAAAGCAATTGTAGGAATACATTGATACTCTTGATATATTATTGTTTAGATATGTATTATTTACGCAATATCAGAAATCAATTCCCTTCTGGCACTCTTACTGCTGTAGTGAAACAAAAGGCAGTGGAATGTAATTAAGA
>JAWQUT010000196.1:329443-344743 GCA_033807755.1 Ellobium chinense | reverse complement strand
CCCCAAAAAAAAACAAACAACAAAACAACAACAAATAAACAAAATAACAAACAAACAAAACGCCTATACACCCCAGTAATAGTATATAACTGTGGTATCACCAGCAAACAAGACCAGTTCGTTTGTTTACATTATTGATACTACTCCGGCAGGCCAGATCATGTCAACGCCTAAACTCGATTCTCAACTTCATGAGGAACACAAAGTAGTGTCTTGTTCATGATCCGTTCACTTGGTGTTTGTGTGAATGAGGACGCATGCCGCCATGTAGATTACAAAGACGACAATGTAAGATTATAGATCAAATTGGAGAGATATCATTTTCAAGTCCGGATCTCATACGGGCCGTTATGGGAGAGGTCGGCATGCGCATATGGCATTTCCTGGTTTAACTATCATACTGCATGATACGATAAATAAGATATGAATTTCACGTTTAGTTCGTAGTCTTGTCAGTGACGAGCAATGTGTGAGTAGCACTAGGAAAAGCAACAAATGCATGTCTGCCTCTCTCATAACGGTCCGTAAGAGATACGAACGTGAAAATAAAAGCTCTATAACACTACCCAAGCTTCACTCTCCACCTCTGTTTAAAGACGGGGACATTCTGGCAAAAGTAGACCTGTCCTGTATGTCAAATATAATAGGCAGTGTTTATGTACTGTCCTTCGATCTAAAACACATTAAACCATCTTGGGAAACAAGGATACGGAGCCAGCCATCCAATCCAGCATTATTGAGGTGTCAAAATTTGATACCCTGAGGTCTCGTAGGCCACATCAGGCCACACTATAAAACGTGGTAAGTTTACTGTAAAACTTCGCTCGAAAATCACATATTCCTTCCACACATGCAATGCCTTTCATCTGTAGTGTAGAAACCATCTTCGAAGTCAATAGAAGAACATTTTAGTTGGCTGCATTTCATATCTTTTCTCGTTCATGTCAAAGGTACAGTTTTGCAGTCTCAGTGACTTCTTGTCATAATAATATTGAAAAACAGAAAAATGAAGGGCTCTACCGCAAAACGCATTACACACCATTCGGGGATTATGGCAAAACAGTCCAGATACAAAACATAGTTTTTGATGAACTGCGAAATTTAATTCTGAAATAATGTAGACCAAATGTCGTTCTATTGAGTGGAAATATGCATGCATACTACATACTCCTACCGCTAAATGAAGCTTGCAGAATACGCTAAAAATTCATATTGGTGGATAACGCGTTTTGTCATGCAACCCTTCGAATACAACTATTAGATCTTTTCTAGGTATTCGATCACATGAATTTTGAAACCATGAAGTTCTCCTGTATGAGTACAATGACCTAGCCAATAATCTTTGCCTCTGTTATGTATTAACGTCAGAAGATTATGCCTAAATATGGGCATCGTGTTACAACTGCATTAGATTAATACATAAAATGAAAAATGAGCGGTTTGAGTCAAGAATATTATTACATTTTACTGATGTGCAAGTTCCTTTACTTTTAGTCAACAGATTTACTCAAGTCTTCACACAATGCTGGCGATATACACACACGTTCTTAACACATACCAGAAGTTTTACACTATTTTTTACCTGGTTTTCCCTTCCTCTCTTTCGCCTTCTCACCACCCCCACCCCCACCTCCCACACACTACAACTCCATAAAACGAGCCATATTTTTAGGCCCCCACACCGCACATCCCGTATCCCTGCAGTTGGTCCGTTCTAGTAGTATGCGTACGCCATGCATTAAAGGGAGGTAAACAAAGCCCAATGGGAGGCAAACGCTGATGACTCATCTTGATAACGGTAAAGGACCTTTTTTTTTTCCCCTTTTACTTCTCTACCTTTAAGTTGTAAAACTAAAATGGAGGCAGATTTAATTTTTTTTTCTTTACTACCCCTTCTCTCATTTCTTCAGGTCTCCTCCCTCTATTGAAGACGATACGTTTGACACCTGTTTGATGGCCCGACGCGGTAAACCTTAAGGTGGCTGTCACATGGTGTTTGGTCCTATCGTAATAGAGTGGTATAACTTAGGGTTGTCCTAGAGAACTGGGGGGTCTCACGTTCGAACCTGTCTGCAGGTATTGTTTATGCAACACTTATCAGCTTATCTCTCATTGTGTCAAATTTCCACCCACATTTGTAGATATGTCTCTTAGAAGATGAAAAAAAAAAAAAGCCATCAGAAAAGGCTGTGGAAACCCTGGTACCATTGAATTAGAACCTGAGATTTAAAATCCCAATCTTCTCCCTTCCCCATTTCATATCAAAGGGCACGGTGCCACCACAATGGTAATCAAGCTATTCTATCAGAGGCGTAGCCATGAGGGAAGAGGCACTCAGTGAAAGCTTCGACATAGAGCAAGACGATTTATTGATGTAGGAGCAGGTTTACAGTGAGAATACAGAAGAAAAACGCATTAGCCCCAAATCCAGAGCACTAGTTCATAATTTCAAATTATAAGCTGTCCGAATTATAAACTTGATGTAGAGCGTGCGAGACAAGCTGGATAATTTTCACTTCGATAAAGCTCGAAACTGAGATTCTACTGCAATACAAACTAACAATGAAGGCGAAATCATAGATCGTTCTTAAGAGGTCAACTCCAACAAAACTGACTTCTGGTTTAAGCAAAATGTAATTGTGTATTCTTGTATTACTGGTCATCAGAGCTCGTCTCCTAAAGAAAGAAAAAAAATGTCTCCACCAATGAAAGCCAATGTAACAGATCATATCAGTCAATCATATTCCTCTGGCAATGGAAAAATAAAAAACGAATGTAATGATTGTTGGATTTGTGGCTTGTGATGCCCGAATTATCGTACATGCATAATAACAGAGAGTGGTCTATTCTTTCAAGGACAGCAAGATTAAGACTCTCATGTGAAGCAACTTAAATCTCAGACATAACGTGCATGTGAAAGAAAGAAAAGAAGAGTAGGAGGCGAAGAAAAAGAAGAAAAACGTGTCCTCAAACAGAAGCTAGTGGTCATAACGGTGAGGCTAGGGTCTGTCTCTCTCTATCTCCCTTCAACACGTGACCTCCATCGTCTGCCCGGCGTCAGGTCAGCAACTTGTGTTAACCCCCTGAGTCACGCCTAGCTGGCAGATTTCAGTATTGCTGGGTCATTATCGTTTATGACAGTTTTGTTTTTTTCTTTTGGCATTGATGAAGTTTTTGGATGATTCATAAAAAAAGTAACATAAAGTGCTTAGCAACATAAACGATTGAGAACTTGTGGCATTAACGGTGGGATCTCTTCCCATTGTCGAATTACAGTAACTCTACATGTGGAACGCTACTACGGGTGCATGCAATACCGATGCACTCAAGCAGTTTTTGAGATGGTTAGAGTTTCCCTCGTAAATGCACAAACTCTCTTTAACGCTTTAAGGTTTAACAGCTTTAACTCCTCTCCTTCGCTTTCCCTTTGCCTTGCAACTGATCTTGTTTTCGACATGGTTCACCTCAAAGTCTGTGTTAGGTTTGCTCTAGTCGTTACGAAAAGATGAGCCGGTATAGGGTCTTTACAACAGGTTTTGAAAAAGGTCCTGATGTTTGCTTTACTGAGGTCTTCTTATTTTGTTTTGCTTTGTTTTGTTTCTTTTGTTTTGTTTATATTGTATTGTTTTTGTATTCCCATAATCTGAGATCTAAAGTAGAAATTATGTGCTTGAAATCGAGCCTTTAAATCCGTGCCATAAAGGATTTAGCAAACACTGGTTAAAATGTTTTTATTCATTTTCGTTCACTTCCGACTCGTTTGTTGTTGTTCGTCCTCTTCTTTTCTTCTTCTTCTTCTTTTTCTTCCTCATCTTCTTCCTCTTCCTCCTTTTCTTCTATTTGCTACTGCTGCTGTTACTGTTGTTGTTGCTGTTATTGTTGTTATTATCTTGTTGCTAGTTGTTGTGGTTGTAGTTGTCGTTTTGTTGTTGTTGTTTTTTCTTCTTCTTCTTCTTTTTCTTTTTCTTCTTCTTCTTCTTCTCCTCCTTCGTCTTCTTCTTCTTCTTCTTCTTCTTCTTCTTCTTCTTCTTCTTCTTCTTCTTCTTGGCCTTCAGAAACACATTTCCAGGTCCACGGCTTAATGAAACCGAACAAAACATGATGGGTCAGTGGGTGGACCTGTACAGTTAGGATGTTATGAGGTCAGTCTGTCTGTCTGATTGTCTGTAATATATCTTTCTTCTGTTTACTTATCCATTTATCTACTTAACTATATGTACATATTTGGTAACATCGTTACAATGGAAATAAACTTGTCAATTGCGAAGAAAAAAAGAATAAATTACTCCAGCTAAGGGTTTATACCTCCTTTATATGCTGATATTTTGTTCGTCATGGGCATGGAAGGGTCTTCATGATCAAGAATGGTAACGAACAGACCTTCAGTATGATTATAACTATAACCTTGCCGTGTTTACAGAATATTTCTTCTGTCCTCTTTTTCCTTTTGTTTCGCCTCCTCATGCCCTTCCTCAACCCTCTCTTCATCTTCTTCCTCCTCTTCTTTCCAACATCACCACCAAAAGCCACACAGCAACAAGTCAACAAGTGTAAATTTGCCTGCTCCGCAAACCCCCGTATCAGCCTATTTACTCGTCTTCCAGGCCGTGTGTCAAGGGTTAAACAGGTTCGGATCGCTGACTGACCAATCAAAATCTGGCCGCGCTGAAGGGGTGATGTCGCGATGTCGTTGACCAGATCTGAGGTCACACACACGATAGGAAAACAAATGACGCGATGCCCCGTCCTCCCTCCCCTTCCCACCCTTTCCGATATCTGTTTGGCAGTGGAGAAAAAGGTACATGTACGGGGGAAATTTTAATTAGGACTGAAATGGTAGAGGAGATGGGGATAAGGGGGTCGGATGTAATGGGAAATTTAGGCTGTGTGATGTAGTTGATGAAGGAAGGTAAAAGCGAGATTGGGGTTGCCTCGGCATGAAGTCACGTTTAGAAAAGACTTGAGACTCCACAAATTATTATTATTATTATTATTATTATTATTATTATTAATGACGAGTGGTTTTCGAAAGCCGGATATAACATCAATTTCGAATGCTTAGATTTAAGGGGTAACAGTACCAGGATAATGATTGCTCTGTATAAGTATACTTTCAAGCCTAGACTACTTGAATTCAAAAAAGCATAATAATTTAAGGAGTACACTTTTCAAACTCACTTTTGGTTTTGAGGAAGTAGATAATGATAATGTTTGTCTCAATAGCTTTCTCTTTCCACTGTCTCCCAAACAATAACAATAGCAGTAGTTTATTGCAGCTCTAGTAGATAACTACATCAGATCAAAGCTTACATATAAGTGAAGAGAGAGACAAACTCGACAGTTTGTTGACTTTGAAAATAATAATTTGAAATAACAAATTTATGAGAATATCACACACAAACAGATGGATTTACCAAAGGGGGGGGGGGCAATTTAATTTTGGGAATCAAAAGTACTTTTATTTTTCAAGCCTTTTTTATTTTATTTCTTCATCGGTTGGGACGGGGGTCAGGCTTTCGATAGAATGACCTGGACCTGGGGACGGGGTGGTTGAAGAAGATAGGGTGTGGCTTTTGACTAGACTTTCTATTGTTGTACTCAGATAGCAAACGGCTTGAAGGTGAAAACAAAAACTGGGGAGAGAGGAGAAGAGACTAGGAAACGTGAGTTATAAATTTCTGCTGGGTCGGCGTTTGCTTTGTGACATGTGCGCGGTCGACCATTGTCTGGTCATATTGTATGGCTGACCCACTTCACTCTCACTGTAACCCCTCCACCCTCCCTCCCCACCTCCACCCCTACCCCCACCCCCTATCCTCCCTTCCCTTTATCAGGCAAGGGCCCTTTCTCCTCATTCACTATCCGCCCTCATGAGCAGTAACGTCCAGCTGTGATCAGCGTCGGATCAGGAGGTGGAGAGAGATTTGTGGGTGTGGGTGTGTTGAGATTGGGGACTGAGGACGGAATAGCCGTTTATCATATCGCCGTCCGGAAATAATACAGTCGTAAGTCCTAAAAGTCATATAAGGACTTAGGACAAGATTAATCCCCAGAGACGATTAATATTGTTGTTAGATTGCCTGCCAACTGCCAAGCCTTTTATAGAATGCCACGTCTTTTCATTCACACAAAAACACACACTCAAGTAATACAGTATACAGGTAGCTCCTGGAACGCATGAAAAATGTTGCGATTACAGGAGGTCGAGATTATTCAGTGACATTTATAAGAAATTTATATCGCTTTGTTATAGGGAACATGTTGCAAGTAAGCGATAGTTCCGATTATCCACATTGCCATTAAGCTGGGTCTGCTGTATAGCCAGAGTAATCGGCATGATATCAAAGGATAAAGTAGAGAGCAAACAATATTATAACTTTTTTTTTTGTTCTCCATCTTGTCCAAGTCCAGTATAACTTGGAAGGGTTCCGGTAGTTTACTGATGGCCTACAAGGCCTTTATGAAAAAGCCCATCAACATCAATTAACTGATAATTATATAATCAAATGAGGGAGATAGTAGGGGAGAAGGAGTGAATAGAATGACCTCCTGATGATCAGTTACTGATAAAAGGTTTCACCGGAGAGCCCTTTCTTTAACCCTCAACTCTTAACCCCAATCAGATCTGGATAAAGTCGAGCCTGGTAGCACCTAGCTATCGTGATTAGATCTAGTTCCAAGTCCTTGCTCGCCAAATTGCTGTCAACGTCTAAAACAGCTGACGCTTACTAACGGTGGCAAAGCCATCAGTTATGGATGTCACCAGAAGCAGCGATGATGGTGACAATAAATGGTGGCTCCTATTCACTTGCTTTTCTTTGTACGTCTTATATCTCAGCTGTCAGTCTTGAAAAAGTGTCTAATCACGAAACGTTGACTATTTCTTAAATAAATCCATTATACATTTTTTTTCAAAAAGTTTTGTGTCATACCTGGGCAGAATCATATTATTTAGTTTCTGTGACAATAACGGTGATGATAACAGTGACAGGTTCGACTGACCCACCTTCTCCATCAGTAATTTCGCCGCCCCTGTGCTCATCTCATGATCCCGCACTCCGGACCATCCTACCTGCCCTTATCCTCATTCACCTTTAGAAATCATTGCACGTCCAGAAACCGCTAGACAGACGCGCGGCCGAACGACCCGGTCAGGGCAGGTCCCGGATGAATGAATTTCAACTCACCAAACAAGGGGAAGGGGGACATAATACAAGGGGACACTTTGTTGAAAGGGGCCGATAACTGAGAACAGTAGTGGTACGTAGACAAGGGGCGAGCAGAAAGAGACGAACGAAGAATGAGCAGAGCGAGTTTGCGCCCTTTTTACGTGGCTCTGACAAAGATCTAGCCCTGATGATTTAGAATATATACTAGGGTAAGATAGTCTCGAGATTTAGACCAAGGATTTTCGCGGCCGGACGAGAAGGAACAAGTGACATCTTTGTCCATTGTTGGCAGGAAATGTGGCGGGCACAGCTGCTGCACTGTCCAAAAGGATGGGAACTGGGTTGAGGAAATTTGGACTGTTACGATCCTTTGTGTCCGTGCCAAGTATGGTTGAGTGGTAGTTACGAGTGTTATGTGATCTCTATTGTATGGCTACTTGTTGATTCAGACTAGTAGAATGACAATGGTGATAATGACGATGATGGTAATGATAATGATGGTGATGATGATATTGCTGATAATCATGAAAAATGTTGTTGTTGTTGTTGTTGATGATGATGATGATGATGATTATAATAGTGGTGGTGGTGGGGTAGTTGGGAGGAGGGGAGGGGGAAGATGGGTTAGTGAAGATGCTGATACGACAAATTTAACCATATCTTCTGGTCTCCTCTTCTCCAATTATAAAGACAACGATGATGACCGATAATAATGACATTGGTAAGCATACATATCATTTTCGATGTAGGTTAGTGACAGACATTATGTTTGCCTGCGATCTAATAAGTACGTAGATTATATGACCTCATGATTTGGTTAATTAGCAGTTTTATAATCCCCCAGAGCGATTGTCCCATTCAAAGTCTTCTAAACAACCAACATTATTTTTTTCATAGCTAAAGAAGCTCAGGATGAGCTTTTTTTCTATTTTAAAAACATTTTAGGTTACCTAAGCTCTATGTTAAGCCATGTCTGTACGTGCAGGTCGATCAGAGTTTGTCTTATATAATATCTATGCATTAACGACGACGGATATATAAGTTCAGTGATCTATCGTATATTACATTATCTAAGTTTATCGATTTCGGTTATCCACAAGTCATATTTTCCTCAGAATGATAACGTTAATGGTAATGATGATGTTGATGATAATGATCACGATGATGACAAGCAAACACGACCACAAAAGAGATGACAAAGACAAGAACAATGAAGCTTTCATAATCTACAAGAAACCAACGAATACAATGAATGAAAAACTGTTGCTCCTCTTGTTGCGTACGGTTGACAATCATAACTCAGACCACAACAATTAAGTTCTCAAGGGGATCCTAAGTGTGACCTGAAATTTGAGACCTCTTGTTTGTATGGGAGGCTGCTCGTGAATTTCTGGATTAGTATAAACCCCTTGATAAGACCTGGCCTATACTTCGTGACAGAGAGAGAGAGAGAGAGAAAGAAAAGATATCAGAACGTTCATTCTTGCCCACACAAAGAGCCTGCCAGAGAGATGGTTGAGAAAATGTCGCCAAGATGTTGGTCTAGACTTGGTATGGCTGACGTATTCTCAGAAGGAGGTACATTGTATGACGACTTTGTCGTTGTTGTGGGCTTCCGTGATCACGAACGGATAAAAAGCCATCAAACTCATTCTGACAGGCTCTTGAATAATTTTTTTTTAACATAACAACTAAACATCACCATCACAGGAATGATGATAACAATAATACATTACAATGATAATAAAGGAAATTAGGCTAAGGCGTCACGATTCCGAATCTATTGACCTGTATTTTAAAAGCCCACAATATTCCTAGTTATGCTCTGGTCCGGAAAATTCCTGATATTCTTTAATCAATTTTACTCAGGAACTTGAAAACCTCACAAACTCGTTCTAATGAATTGGTCCTCTCGAATACGAGTCTTTAAGTTCTAGTGCAGTTTACAAGTCTAGTGTCGAATCAATGGCTCACGACATGAACTTCTTGCATGCATTTTATTATTTGAGAGTTTGCGCATTAACGATGCGATCTCTTACCATCGTAATAATTACGTCAATGCATCTTTAGTAGCATTCAATGTAATTCTTATTTGGTAAGAGATCCCATCGTTGATGCGCAAGTTCTCAACTATCTCAGCAGACTAGACTGCTTTGTAACTCTATCAAATTCCCACGGAGCCGTTACCATTTGCACTCGCCAAGAACTAGCATTAAGTTAATAACAGCCCTCTCTGTCCATATCAAGCTGCTTGATCGTTTGCATGTGTATTTTGTATTGTCCGTCTTGTCGGGCGTAGGGTGGCTGTTTAAAATACATTTTCGTGTTGTGATGATTTGTATTCGAGATTTCCTTGATAAGCAGTTGGCCCTCGGAAGCAGGTGGTCCAGGCTGTCCTGCTGCATGTTCTTCCTCACAATTACAGTTTCTTTTTTAAAGAAACTGTAATTGGGTCAAGGTGAGAGAAGCATCCATAACTATAACCTGAACTCTGATGCTCGCCATCTTGTCAGAGGAGTAAGTAACAAATGGCTTCATTATGTCCACCATTCTGTCCAAGGGGTGAAACACATAAGTGGAAATAACTGGGATGACAAGTGGGAAAACCCAAGCGCTGACGTCATTCAAGTTCAAACTATTGGTGACAGACACGCTGGGGGCAAATAAAATCATCATGAGCTGCAGTGATAATATACCACTGATTTTAGAATGCTTATAACATGAGTAAATAAACCTGGGAAATAAACAACACAGAATGAGCAAGCTAGAACTTAATCACCAATTATCATCTGCCATCATCAACAACAGATGCCCGAAGATATCCAGGCCAAATTCAAAACCAGCGCCAAAATCTGAGTGTAATGAACCCATCCCTGAACTTTCCCACAATCGCTCACGCGCAAACAGGTTGCTTTTCCAGCAATTCTCCATTGTGTGAGCGTGAGCACACCTCTCGGTCGCGCATTCCGACACACAATACAAATACAATATCTCTCCCATCTTTACGACCCTGTTGACAATAGCTCTTTTCAACAGCTCACAAACTCTCCCGCGCTCCTACCGTGACCTTGTTCAAGGCCATGTCTCCACAGGGGATAAAAATACTCCTCATCCTCATTTAAATCTTACGCACGGCTGGACCGCTCATCCTCACCCCAAACTCACTCACATCAAAAAAGAAAAAAAAAATGGGACAATGCGGTGTCAAGCTGCCAAAAACGCACACAGAGGGCTTTCGCCTTTGTCAACAAGTGGCAATTTGAAATACCATCCGACCTCGGAAATTCCGCGCGCGCCGTCGCATGAGCACCCGGCAGGGGGAGCTTATCAAAACAAACAGTCTTCCCGAGCTGGGACAGTCGTCAGTCACTCACCCGACCTAGTTATTTTGTGTGCTTTGAAGAAATCTGAGCGACCTAAGCGACCTGTGGGTTCCATCCCAGGACCCCTTTTTGTAAACGCTCGTGCTGTTGATTGTGTCTCCTCGCGCCAAAACAGTTTCACGTGCGGCTGTCGTCTGCTGCTCTCCCCTCGGTCACACCTGCCTGCTCACGGCCGTGGGAGAGTAAAGGTATCTGGGCCAAGCACGTGCAAAAGTGGCGTATTTTGTTTTCGGGGACCGATAAGAGATCGCAAGGGACAAAGTGGCAAGGATATAGCGTGCCTCAAACTAGATTGCAACAAAGTCGACACACAAAAAAACAAAACAAAACAACAAAACGTCGAAATTGGTATGGATCCACTGGTTATCCTCAGAAATTTTCATCAAACTTAAGAAGTTGATATCTGGGCAGGCAACGGCGATGACTGGTTTTATAAATGAAAGTCTTACAATCTACTAATAACAACTTCCTACCAATCCATATTCCCTTAACAAACTGCACACTCATGCATTTTAAAGGGATCATAAAATCTTAACCAATGATCCCTGAGAGGTTACCGAATTCGGGAAAAATAACCGTGCACACGAAAAACAAGGAATTAACTTGAATAATGCTAAAAGGGGGAAAATACTAAAAGAAATAAAAGCCCATAAAAGTAACTACAGCATTTCTACAAAATGAGTTATTTGTAGAAGTGAATAGTAAAAAGTTAAGAATTGACCATGCTTACACTACAGCTTTGTGGGTATGAAATGAATAGAAGAATCCTTATGAAGGTAAAAGTCCTAAACTGTTCATTACAAGAAAGTGAACAAAATTTACAAGGGTCAGATGCTTATTTGAGGATCGAAACTTGGGTCTGAATGAAGGGCGGTTCATACACAGCTACAACAATGTACATAATACAAATCTTAAATGAAAGGATGAAAGAGGTTGGGGGGAGGGGGGAACTTTTGTAGCGAGAACAATAACTTAAATATTTGGTCCAAAACAGGTGTTTACTAGATTATGCTGACAGTATGAGGAGAGGTGAAAAACGGGAAAAATAGCGTGACCTCTGCTTCTAAACACCTGTACTATATAATTACTAACATTAAAATCCCAATACCTAAGAACAACATTTTAGTACTATACAGCAGACGCCATTTTTTGCGGTTGCCAGACGACACTCCAGACAACTTGTGACAACCAATGAAAAGTCAAGTTCAATGCCCCGATTATGGTTGTCGTACACTGCTTGAGATGTACTTGAAAAGAATAATACACGAAAACTCCATACTACGGTGTTTTAAAACATCATTTTTTTATAGGTCTTATAAAAACGGGTGCTTCCGTCTTAAGGGTAATTGCCAATCTTCAAGAGACCATCAACAGGGTTGGTTGTGCTTGGAACAGTTTAAACTTTTAAGATGCATGAAGACATACTATCCTCGTATTTTTATGTGAAAGTTTTCAAAGATATGTCAAGGATATACTTAAGTAATAACTAGATTCATGGTTATTGCAGAAGTCTACAAGAAGAAAAGTCCGTTACTGATTTAAGTTGCTATGAAATGCTGGAGCCTCACCCGACGATTTTCTTGGTTTGTTTTTTTGTTTTTTGCAACGTTTATCGTCAGGGGAGATGAAATCTAATTTATTCCTCAGTGCAGCCATTTGTTAAACGCTATTTTGACCCCCCCCCCTCCACCCCATGTACCTTTCGGCATCCAGTACATTCTGGGCAAGATCAAATTAACTTGTTAAAATTGTTACAAGTATAATAAAGACTTGTCAGTTAAGATGAATTTCTTTCTTTAAATGCATCATTGTGCAAAGTTCCTGTTTGTCAATCATTTTACAGATCCATTGCTTGCCAAGTTCAGTATACATGTAATTTAGATTAAATTTGCCTGGGATTGCTTTCTCGATTACAGTGCAGTTTCAATAAGACTTAATACGCCCAACTGTTTTGTCTAAATTTTTTTTCTTTGCGTATAATAATTATAGATATCTCCGCCAACTATCGTCTCCAGTATTTACAGTTATAGTTATAACAGTCTGTTTACAATAAGGGAAAGTGGCTCCATTGCAGGTGACATTGCTTCGTACATAGACCCTTTTAGCGTCAGGTGCTCGCCGTGTTTGCTTTGCATTCTAAATGACACGGGGATCAGTTATAGAGCTGGGACAGACCAGCACGACAGGGGCGGGGCGCGAGTGAGAGGAGCTCGTGAATGTGGTTGTACTCCCGCCAAAAAGGCGCGCACCTGTTGACAAAATAGCCGAGAATTTAGCGTGTCCTTATCTGGCTTGAGGGTCACCGCATGCACGTGGGAGAGGGCGGGCGGGCAATGTCGAGAGAGAGATTTCATTCATGGCGCGCAAACGGTGGGCCCGCGCGCGCCAATTTCATCAATGAACGCGCATTGGATCGTGAGAAAACTCCCGCCCGTTTTTGAATATTTGAATGTAGCAACAGGTGAACTTGACCTACTTTCGGTGTTTTTGATGTTCAAGGGCGAGGTTATGGGGTTTTCATCATTTGATCGATATGAGCGGAATGTGAAGGTCATACACTCAGAATGGGTGCAGACAGTGATGTGATTGCTGCGATATTTACTATTGTAAGGATAGATAAGCCCGGTCATACACTTCTCTTTTGTAGCCGGAACATTTGTTGGAATAATGTTTACTGTCACTCTGGCGTATTATTGGATGGAAACGCAGTAGATGAGCAGTGAAGGCAGCAGCTAACTCATGAGACTGAGCTGGTTTTTTCAAGAATGTGATGCTTTCTCTATTTGTGGTCAGCGATCGCTGGTTTCTTTGTAATTGTTTATCTAATTTGATATTAGGTACTAATAGTATTCAAAGACGAGGAGATGTGTGACCGATAATAGAGTTTTAATTTGACGAAACTGATAATAAAATCTCACAGTTTAGCATTCTCTGTTTTCGATAATGACTATTCTGTTTTGGTAACATAGTAAACTAACGCATTTATTGGTCGCTGCAAAAGAGCTTCAGAAAGATAAGGGTTAAACAAAAAGTCAACCATTTATAAGTATTTATAAACACCAAGGTATAACAAAAAAGTTTGTCAAACATTTTCGTCCATCCTGCCATTGTTTTAAGATTTATTACAAACTACAACAGGAAGTGTTCTCCAGATTCCAAATTTTTAATTGCCAAAACAAAATGGCAAACATTATCTGGAGATATTTCACGGTTTCATATTATATAGGGCGGACAAACTAGTAACGGCCTGTGCTTGCACACCCCCCCCCCCCCNCCCCCACACACACATAATTATACTTATCTTTTCTCACTCTTTTCTTTTCTCTTTAGCCCGCTTTTCTTCTCCTTTCTTCTTGGGTCCCTTGACCCTCTGCTTTCTATCTCGTACTGCTTGTATTTGTGAGCAAGATTTTAGCGAGAGGAAACAGGGAATCCATAACTATGATTGTGTGGGGCGTTCGAGTACAGGATTTTCGATGCTGTCTTGCTGTATATGTATTAATTAATCTACTAACTTTCACACCTAAGAAGATTGCTTGCCCGTGGATTTAGTTCCTAGAAACTACGACTAGTGACAAGGGTAGCAGCTCATATTTGCTTTTTAAATTTTCATAATATAGTTAATCTTTCATTTCATCTCTTTTTTCCTCATTCATTTTCGATTTTTCTCTGCCTTCACTCCATCCCTTTATTCTTCTCGTCTATCCTTCTCCTGCGTGTTATTTTTCTTTTTCAACTCCCTCCTCATCTTTGTCTCTAATCTAGCCTTTTTTTTTTGTGCAAAGAAAAGCACAGTACTTCCTTTCAAACAAACACTATAGCCATACTATCACTGAATTTTGAGACCTACTAAACCATGCATAGATCTTCAACGACAGAGCACCTGACGGTCTCCAGTCGAAGCCAGCGATCATTATATGATACCTGCAGAGAGAAAATTGCGGTAACCCACAAAAAAAAAAATGTATTCATAACCGCTTCACAAAAGACTTCATTAAAAACCGCAATACTGTCTAACGTCTCAACAGGCGTCTCTGAGCGCAGTGAAGAGGAGGTCGCAAACAGTATGATAATCCACGCAAACTACGAAACTGAGCAACAAAGAGAAGCGGTACATAAAGAAAGAAAGGGCGAGACGCGAGGTGCGTTTTAGCGCGTGCCACAGGTTGACAAGAAATTATCTACGCGACAGTTACAGCAGGGCCGTAGCAGTCCCCCCTCCTCCCAGCCAAATTTGTAAGAGGACGGAGTCGGTGTTAGCAGAGACGAATTTGGGATTTTGGGCATGAGAGAGGTGTGGGCCCCTCCCCCCCCCTTTTTCATAAAATAAGGCGACCGTGTTTGGTGGAAATCAACAGGTCCAGCAAAAAAATCAACATTCGTCTTGCTTCTTTCCATTTTCACCCACTCTCTCTCTCTTTCTCTCTCTCTCCCTCTCTCTCTCTCTCTCTCTCTCTCCCCCTCTCTGTCTCTGTCTCTCTTTCTCTCCTCCCCCCATTCTCTTTCTGAAGAAAACAAATATTCGCTCTTCAGCGGGGGCCTCCTATAAGCACGGGCCCATCATGCTCATATCTAAATCTACAACTGTGCGTTAGGCGCCCCTCGCCCCCACCCCCACCCCAAGGATTGATAGAAACTCAACTAATAGTTGCTCTATGATACAATATAGAATAAAAGTAAAGGCTTAGTTAGAACGGCGAGAATGGATAAGTTGTGTCATTAAAGTGGACTTAAGGTGGTGGTGGGGG
>JAWQUT010000196.1:303989-323579 GCA_033807755.1 Ellobium chinense | reverse complement strand
GGGTGTTGATGGTTTGGTGGGGGGAATGGATGGGGAGAGATGGGGCGGGGTAGGACAGGGACAGGTAAACAGGTTTGCTGCTCGAGGCTAAGAAAAAATACCAAAAAACGACAATGAAAAAGACTTCATTTCCATTTAATGCACTAGACATTAGGGTAAGACTCAGTGGGCAAATTTTATGACAAGACAAAAGCTGGTCCTCGTGATGTAGAATATTGATGTGAAATGTAATGCAACAATGCCTTAACGTATATCGGCAGTACAATTGTACTTTGGTATCGACCTTTGTTTTCTTCACTAATATTAATATTAATCTTTGCTGTATTGTTTGCTGCATTTTCTAACGATAAAGTGGGAAAACAATTGCTACCAAATTTCTCTACTTTCCTTTTTCTTCTTTTCTTTCTCTCTTTCTCTCTCCTTTCTCTCTCTCTCTTTCTCTCCCTCTCTCTCTTTCTCTCTCTCTCTCTCTCTCTCTCTCTCTCTCTCTCTCTCTCTCTCTGTCTCTCTCTTTCCCCTCAATCTCTCCCAAAATGTGATGGGTTCGCAGAAACTCTCCATATCTTTCGAGCACAATCGTCATACACTGTACCTACTAATGGAGTAAAACGTAAGAACACAAACATTTTGTAATATACGAAAACTAAACAATGTACAGTTTGCTAAACAATCATTTCTTATTAAACCCCATATGCCTGTTCCAAAATGCCACAGCCAATAACAGTAACAGTACCAATAACATAAACAGTACCAATAACATAAACAGTACCAATAACATAAACAGTACCAATAACACAAACAGTACCAATAACATTAACAGTACCAATAACATAAACAGTACCAATAACATTGACAGTACCAATAACATAAACAGTACCAATAACATAAACAGTACCAATACCATTAACAGTGCCAATAATATAAACAGTACCAGTAACATTAACAGTACCAATAACATTATAAAACATTATAGCCTTCAAGAACAATCCTGCACCCTGTTTTACTTATCTTTTTCTTCCACTTACAACTTGAGAATGAGGTGGGTAATGTATTGCATCTACGAGCACGTAAAAATTCTTGTGCGTAGGGCACATACCTGTACCTTTAAGTCATATTTTTTAAAGTCCCAAGACATTGTGAAAATTATGGGCACAACAAGACCGGAACCACTCCTCATTATGAAACATGTAGTGTGAGGTTTGTGGGAGTTGAATTTACGGCCCAAGAATGAGATTACTTTTTACTGGCCATTAAACAGTAAAACTCTTAAAAGATGCCCCTTGTAAGTTAGTATTGGGCTCGCCTTGTTCTCTCGAATAGTATGGCTTACGTGGGGTACCGATGGTCTTACTAAACATTTTCGATCCGACACACGGTTGTTCTAGCAGGATTTTTTAAAAACTAATGTGCAATAATTGTTTTGACTATGCATCCCCTGCTGAGCTGGTTATTCATAATTTTGTTCAATCCCGACTTTGAACTTTCTTATTAATTATCAAGATTAATGTTATGGCTCAGTCGGTCTTAATATAAGGTGATCTATGAACCTATGTCCAAAAGCTGTTTTGTTTTCTTTAACTTGGTCATATTGTGTACAATAAAAATTATTTAAAACGTCCTCTTCTTAATATGGGATCCTATGCTCAAGAATGTGATGATGGAGGTCTACAGATGTGGTCTAATATTTTCACTGAACTTTCGATGTAGTCACATTGCTAATATTACCAGTGAACTTTCAATGCTTATGTAATGTTCTATTTCTTATAAACTCAGGTGGAACAATTTCCAGGGGCCTTACGGATCTTGGCAAAACACTGACGTTGAGGACGTTTAGCAAATATGTGTAATGGAAGGTCTTTGATTTGATCAGGCGTACTTCGGAAATCAATCAAGGGAGATAAAATTGCTTGAAAATTTGACTCGTCTAGAGTTATGCTCCTTAGGCTACACACAACCAAGCGTTGAAGCTATCAAATTCGTCTTGATCGCATAGCGGAACACAACAGTTTGTACTCTTGCTAAATGGTCACCGGAAGTGAATATATCCATCCAACCTGCTCATGAACATTCTATGTACAAGGCGAATTCTTCTGTGGTTAAGCTGGCTACCTCTTTAACCCGGGCAACTGTCTTAGTCCGGGTATTAGATTTGTCTTGGTCTCAAAAACAAGCTTGGTCATGCCACCAGTGTATTACCGTAATTTACATTACATAGCTTTATGGACAGTTTGTTTTTATGATGTAAACCTAGTGACCAAGAATGTCTGCCTCTCATAACAACTGACTGGTTGAAGAAAGAACGTGCCTGACCTTCCTTCTAGTAACGCCCTCCCTCCACGCGTTACCGCCACGCGACCCTGACAGCAGTCATTTCTTAAGTCCCCATAAAAAATGACGACTGTTGGATGAAAAGTAGTGAGACCGCGCTGCGGGCCGGACAAGAATCATTAGTTTCATTGCAGCTTAGGATTGCGGTTTAACATTCATACATAGACTACCTACACATTGAGGAAAGATAGTAAGAGCTTTGCTACTACCACAGACAGTGTCTAGAATCGCCGTTTTCATGCAAACTGTAAACGAAGTTTGCTTTGAGAAAAAGGATAGCACAATCAGAGGACAGGAAGATCGTTGCCACAATCTGAGTTTGTGCCTCTCCTTCTTATTATTATTGTTCTCCTCCTTCTGCTCCTCTCCCTCCTTTTCTCCCCCTCCTCTTTCTTATCCCCTCTTTCTTCTTTTTCTTGTCCTTTAATCATCATTATCTTCTTCTTCATCATCATGCCAGCATAATACTATTATCTCTCCGAGATTTTGCTCCTCGGGTTATTCTCCTCCTCCTCTTCCTTTTACTTTTACTTCTTCTTCCTCTTCTTCTTTTTCTTCCTCTCCATGTCAGCGTAATATATCTACGAGATATTGCTGCTCAAGTTCGTCTCCATTACCGTGTTCTGTCGCTCCTCTCCCTGCCGCAGAGAGGTTGCACTTTATCCAGTCATTAATATCCTGTTTCCATCTCCTCACTTGAGTGCAATACACTGATAAACGCCAATATATATATTTTACCGGAGAAGCAAACAAAAAAAATGTCTAACTTTCTAAAGTTGCTCATACTAAAGCGTTCCTTTGAGAGAAAACTGTCTGGTGAATGTCTTGCAATGCATAATATGGGATAGAACTTGCTGATCTGCAATTAAAAATCATAAGGTTTTATCGGTTTTTGTCACTAACGTTACTTGATGCAAAAGACCGATATTGGTTTATATTGGATAGACATTTTGTGGAATGCTTGAAATAGGTGTATTAAATATTCTGATTATGTGCTCCTATCGATGACTTACATTTAGAAATATCTCGGAGTTTCCAAATAATATACCATGAAACTATCAAAGCTAGAGATCTGAGGTTTTGACACAATGTGGTCGAAATCACTGGCACTCTAAAGGCGTCAAATCCCGAATTTCGAACAGGCTGGAATTTGTTGAGGTAACGTATCCAAGGAACGAAGTATGACCCTTTCTGTTGTCTGATGTCTCCTCAAGTGACTAAAATTGAGCTACACTGATATGACTAACTCCTTTTTTTTTTTTTTAATCTTATTTTGCAATCATTAATACTCTGAGAGCCTTGTAATTTCACTGGAATTCTCGTTTGTAACGTCGAAGATAATGAGTCAGAACAAAAAAAAATTATGTTTAAGTGAGGAGACGACAGATGATGAATTAAAGACATCAACCCCAGGCTTGTCTATAGTGGCGCCTAGAAACGTTATAGCTGGCACTAGACAGATACCAAGTGTGCCTTTCAGATGTGAACAAAATTAATGAAGTTTTGGCAACGACCCAGTACCTTTCAGATTTCATAGATTTATTTCCACTGTAACAGTGTTACAAAATATGGACATATAGCTACCACCGGACAGTACTTACGCAGATAAATGGACAGACAACCATGAAATCTCACACTGAGAATGAAAAAAGAAAAACATTTCGGTGTTGCCCTAACCCAGTTCAAATGTCCCATTCAAATTCGGCCAACGCCCCTGCCTATGATTTAAATGATACTCTTGTCAGAAATCTTAATCATAAAACTTAACGATGGAGTTTTAATGTGGCTTCGTGACCTCTTTCATAATTATTGTCGCCAGACTGTCGAAATCGTAAAATTTTATGCTCAGTGAAGTCAAGCCCAGGTTAAATGCAACTATAGCGATTTCAGTGCAATCGCCCACCGATGTTGAATGTGCAGGCCAAATCGACAAAATGAATTGAGGTCAAACTACTCCATCTTGCCATGATGGATTCTGGTCCCTTTGAAGACAGTTCACCTTTCCGAATCAACCAGTCAGGACAAAAACAATCCTGTATTTGTTTTTGAGAGTATGGCCGCAAGCGTAAATGACTGATTATGATTATAGTTATAGTTATCGACAAACAAGACTTGTGACTGAAAAACAGAGCTGTGAAGAAAGCAACGAATGGGCCGCACTGACTTGTTTTAGCTTCGTGAGCTGGTCTATTTTAGCTTCATGGCTATCTCTGTTTAGCTTCTTCGGAATGTTCAAGTCCATTTACTTGTTGAAGTTGGTTGGCAACTCGAAGTGAAAGATCGGTAACCTGGGACCCACATAGGCTACATTCACTAGTAGCAGTATGAACTTTCAGTAGAAATTAATTCTGGTTTTGGAGCCTTAACAAGACGAAAAATCTAATCATTTAAATTGGTCAATGGTCATAATAAAGGAAACCTTCTGAGTAGTAAAATGACAGTAAGATTTCAGCTTTGGAGCCGGATACTCTATTCTTTGTAAATGCAACAGATCAGAATACCATGAAATGGTATTGCGAAGTAAAATACCTCTGCAAGAATTAGACACCACAGTATCTTCAGCAGCAACTCTTGCTGCCTTCTATTAGAAGAAAGGTATTGTCTTTCAGAACACTATGATTTTGTTGTAAAATGGGAACGTAGTCACTGGCTTGTCAATTCCACTTGCCAGATGAATTCAAGAACACACATTAAACGCACAAACTCATTTAAAAAGTATGAAAAACTGCAGGCAAGTTTTCGTTAATCCCACACAAGCTTAACCTTTTTAATGACACTGTTTCAACAGTCTTAATGTTGTCATAGCGCATGGGGCTAATGTTGATAAGTGACAGTTTGTGGATATGTCCTGAGAGGAGAAGACAGGCTAGACTGTAATACGACAAAAAAAAGCAAGGACCGGTAATATCACTGTATGTGAAGTCCATTGCATTTCATTATCAGATACATAAGATCATGTATGGATCAGCAGGTAGGAGACAGCCTGGCCGTGCGGGAATCGCTACTAGACTAATGTTTTGAGGATCTTTCGGTGTTACTGCAGTGCGCAAATTTACTCACTGATTATGCCTTTGGCCACATGTCACTCAAGTTTGAGGAAATGTTGCTGCTGTTTATTAAACTCTCTTGCCATTCTTCAAAATTCTTATTTTCTATACAGTTGTCCAGTGGTGGGAATTGTGGTAACTGTTAAGCAGTTGAGGTCATGGAATCATCTCCTGAGAGCCTTGAGAGAGTACCAAGGAACTTTAAACAAGACATCAAGACCTCCATCCATAACTCATGGAACATAATATCCCCCCTCCCCTCCCTTTTTCACCCACCCCAAGAAAAGCCGAATCTAAAGGCATGGGTAGATTAAGTTTAACAAGCTCAGCAAAACTTAACGCAGGGTGTCGTAACATCTGATTAAGATGTTGAGAAGATATGATACCAAGCAAGCGAAACATCAGTCGTGGCTCCTGGAAAATGTCACGAAATATAATCACATTTCTGGCTGACAATGCCAGACAATGCCACCCTTTGTTATCTGCAACTTCCCCAAACAACACATATGCACCTAATATAACCAGCTCTATTGTACAAATAAGGGTGTGAGATGGGCTGAGAATGTCGTGATTTATCTTGGCTATCCTCACGTTCACAAACAACTGTCTCAACTCCATTCTTCACTCTGTAAACGGATCAAGGTTCCGTGAAGAATGAAGGCTTCTTTCATACAAATGTTTGCATGTTAAATGCTGATTTTTCAAAATCATCAAGGCTGCTTGTTTGCTTTAATTTAGGATGATAATACACTGTATATATTGAAAAGTATCAGTTTTCTCTTCAGCAAAGGCAGAAACGCCTTATCTTCCTATGCCAGCTCCGAAGCGCATCTATTACAGAAAAAAACGTTTGCCTCTGGTTCTGCCCATACAGCCAGATGGGAAACTCTCTTAGGATCACCCTCATTTGTTATGCCTGCACGGTATTCCGGACATCACAAGCCACAACTCCTGCAAACATTACTTCCGCTTTCCGCTTTTCTGTTGTTAGAGCAATATGATTGGCTGATTTTATATGATCTGTTAGGTTGACTTTTATTGGCAGATGCATCACTTACTTCTGGGAGCGAGATTTCATGGCTCAATCACATAACAATTTGCTTAAATAAGAAGTGAGCTTCATTTGAGTTGGCTTATGAAGAACGGTCTATTTCGAAGAAAGACACATCAGAAACTTTTCAGATGCACAGCCCTCACCTGACAATTTAATGGTTTAACATTTTACATTGTGGACTATCACACAGACTTGACCAGTCTTAGCACTACTACTACCAGCACAGATATAACCACGATATTTGTAGCCACAACTATCTGGGTAGTGGCTACCATCTCGATAGGCTATTTTCCCATATCCAAGCTCTTACGTTCTCCAAGTGTGACAAACAGGTTTTACCATCAGGTTTTAGCCTGATATTTAAAAAAAAAAAAGCATGGTTATGGCGACCAAAAACCTTCAGAGAAACTTTTGGTCTATTCTCAAATATAACACTTTCCATTCATAAACTTACAGCAGATGTGACATAGTCAAAATGTGCTGAGCTTTCAAAGACGCCACTATGATAAATTCCCCTAAGGACATCAGCCAGTCCAGTAATATCTCTCCGCCTCGGTTCTTCAAAGAAGGTCCCTCATTAGCCTCATTTTAACTGCGCAAGAATCTGCATAAGAAATGAGTTCGGCGGTTGAATGGGACTTGCTGACAAATGAGATTGCGCGGAAGCGACGCCATAGGCCTAAGGTGTTTTCTTTCTCTTTCTTTTTTTGACTCGACATTTCCGGAAGTGTCAGGCATTGCAGTCTAAGCCTACCACGACATTTACTGGGCCGGATAAATAAGTACAATTAATGAAATGTAGAGGAGGTGGCAGGGAGCGGTAATACCTACCAGATTTTACTGTAGACGTCAGTAAGCGATAGCGTCTAATCGCTACTGTACGGAAGACCGGAAGTTATACATCCATCTCGTCCTCGGTGACGTTTTGCAGCGTATTTCACGAATTAGGTCAAATGCAGGTTTGATACAATTTTCTGCAGAAATTTTCCGCCAGTTCTAATTGGAATTTATGTCCAAGCTGAAATTATTCACATACTTAGTGGGAGCTCTATATAACGTTATATAAGATTATTTTCCTATTCTACGAATGGTATCGCCAGTATGGGTAAGCAGTGGAGGATAACAATCCTAACAATAGCTTACGTGTTAGTGACAGCGTCAGAGAGCAGTGCATTATTTAGAACCCGGCTCGCACCTAACCGCACTGCAAATGAACGCCTCCGGAGCCATTAAAAAGTTCACCTGGGAAGCCTANGTGGAAACAAATACTATTCTGTTTTTTTGTTTGTTTGTTTGTTTGTTTTTGTTTTTCACTTTTGGTTGATTTCATCCGATGACGCCCCAGAGACGATTATTATTAAACTGTCCATGAAATTATTTCCAGTAGCGTAAAAACAGGCGCGTGGCGTTGTCGTAAACTGTCCTTTTTATTAGTCCAGCTGAATGTATAAAAAAACTTTCTCTCTTTTAAAGACCTCCTATCTGGACGGCTGTTTACAGTGCACAATGCTTCTTTATCATTTGCTTTCCTCCGCCAGACGCATTTATCTTTATTTTAGAGACTTAATGACAAGATGTTTGTGTGTTGTCTGTAAATGCAAAACAATATTGCCGATAGATTCAAACAAGGAAAAGATACAACGCCCTCCATATCTAAGACAAATCAAAACATTTTCAGCTCGTATCTCACATGTATTACAACCTGCCGGGAAAACTCATTTGTCATTCCTATATGAGTCATAATATTGCATGTAAACACTGATAAGTTTAGCAATATTTACCTTTCATTACAGAATAAATACATTTTTTTTTCTTCTGGTTCTTTTCTTCCTTGTGTTGTTTTAACCTATCATTTCAGAAGCCACCTTTAGCGTTGTTGAGGTACTTCCTTTTTCCAGAGATTGTAATGTTCATTATATGGTGTGCAAGGTATGCCCATGAGTGCATTGGATTTCTATGCAATATTACACAACTAGGTGCTGAATGGTGCATTCTTCTTACTCAAGGGTGATTATCTTAGAACAAGTACCATTAACGATGGCACCAGTTCTTTCACACCAGATTTCACCCACATCTCTTAAGATACCTTTAATCATGATCCTATATGGAGGCTTTTTCTTATTTTCCCGTCTTGATGCAGAATTATCAAAAACTAGCAATACCTTTTGATGTTACATAAACTAACTTTATATCTAGACAGAAAATCAGCAAAAGCGTCCTTAAGATCATGTTTAGAGGTATCTAAGAGATATAGGTGACGCCGGGTACCAAACAACTCGTGCCATCGCAAATGACAGTTGTCCTAAGATCGTCAACATTTAGGAAGAAAAAATGCACCATTCAGCACTTTGGTGCGCAGATTTCCATAAAATTCCGCTGCATTCTTGTGATAAAATGCACACCATGTATGTGCATTAAAAACTTTTGGAACAGGGTAGTGTCTCCCCTTAAAGCCTCGCATCGACTGAAGGCTAGCCCCGCCCATCAATAATGGCGGTGAATACAGCCTTGACTCAGAGGAATTTGTTTTCATATTTCAAACACTATATGTTTTTATGTCTATGCCCCCCAATCTAACATTCGGAAGGATACTAAATTAGACACCTGCAAAGTTTTTATGCAGTATGAAATGTTTTATTTCAGAAATTGGAGGAAAAAAAAATAGCTCTCCAAAATGGAGTTGCGATGCAATTCAAATAAGTGAAGTGTCCCATTAAAATTATACCTCTCTTGTCATTGTATACCCCTGGCGCATCTTTTGTATATTAGGTTTTCGTCTTCGAGTCTGAAAGTTAATGTTAAATACTTATCTTTGGTTTGCATTTACTTTAGGAAGTGAGCGACTAAAAGAATGCAAGGACTTTAAGTTAACTGAGTTTCACATTAAGTTTTGGGTTTTTAGTCCTGAAGGCTAAAGTGAATTACGTATCTTTGATTTGCATTAGTTTAGGACGTGAATAACCGAAACAATGCAAGGACTCAAAAGTTAGCTGAATTTCACACTCTTAAATGTCTGTTACCCAGAGGTACGCTTTCAGAAGAATAAGTTTTATCTGAAAACAAGTTCAGTTAGATGCACGACTCATATTTTCTCACATAATAATGAGATTTCACTCCTCCTGGACGTTCAGGTTACAAGTGCGAATTGAACGTAACAGTCTGTTTGACCCATTTAAGCTACAGGTACGTTCTGAAATGGCCAAGACTGGTTCTTACGTCTGGAGCCACCACTGTGCTCAAATTATGTATGCTGTTAACAGGAGGGGTCCTTCATCTAAAGTTTTCGCAATTTCAGTTCAGATAAAAAGGAGCTTTCTTTTGCAGACCCACGCCCACGGGTCCGCATAAATAAAATCTGCTAAGGCCATTGAGAAACGCTGTCTGCAACATTAAAAAAAAAAAAATTCAGGGCTGCATTTCACCACGTTTGCGGTGTGGTTTCAGGTTATACGATTATGTTTACACAACCTGTCCGAAGGACAGATTTTATACCCTGCTTTTATTGACTCTAATAGTTTTTGCTTTTGGACCATTTAGGTCCCCACAATTTTCACGAATAGGTACCTGTGTCTAATCAGTGTGGTGCATTCACGTACTATGAGCATATCATCACTATAATATCACTGAGGGTATCTTTGCAATACAGTACTGTACTTTGGAGTATTTTGATTTCTTTCTCACAGCACCTCGTTGACCCAAAAGTTAAGATCTGAGTGCCAGCTAGATAGATCCTGAGAATACCAGGAGAAAAAAATAAACTTCCGAAATTGGTGGAACAAGGTCCTGCCAAATCGCCTTTCCATCCACGCCCATTAGTCCTAAGATCTGACACGCAACCTTTTGGATTGCAGCAGTCCAAAACTATCAGGGTGAAATGCCCACAAAGTGGTTTATACTACTAAATTACTTTCGGGGCATACGTGTTTACAATATCGGGCGGGCGCAAATTTCAATGATAAGTCAAGCAGTTGCGCTCGTACGGTTGAATTGGAATAACTGCGTGTCGCCCCTGAAACATGACGGTTGAAATCCAATTAACTGGTCTACATCAGAGTCGGCCCTCTGTCGGCGCTAGTATTAGAATGGACGTGAATGGTCCCGTTTTTTAAGGGTAATTCCATTAATTGGCACGCTCCTGCCATCTCATTTGGATGAGCGTGAGATAAAGATGACTCTCTCAGCCAATTTACCAGACTGAGCTATAGTCTACAGTCGACAACGCTTCATGGCACTCCGTTTAATTTCAACTCTTGCGCCGAAACATGAACTCTTCACGTTAATAGGATATTGTATTTTGCATAGAACATCCCCTGGTTAACGACAAATTCATTAATTCGCAACTTTTACCCGTGATTTAACAAAGTTGCCTATGTATGTATAGGTACACAGTGTTGTTTTAAGCTTTATCTTAATGGGCTGATGTTGTTTAATGTTTACCTCTCGGAGGCCTCGTCGTCTTAATCCTTTTTCCTTTCGACTTGACCCAAGCTCCTGAGTACATGAGTGTCATTACGGTCAGCTAATTGCCCATGACAGGCCGGTAAGTCTAACAGTGGAGCAATACTGTAGAGTCACAGAATGAATGCAAATTGGTAGCAGAGTGATAAGGTTATAGCTACAGTCAAATGATAATGCCCTACCCCGATATACAAGATTAACGACTTCAGGGGGTTAATTAGTCTACTCTTAAATCAAGGCGGCATCCTGCTGTCTTTTGTGGACACTTGATGAAAAATGTAGCGTAATGTAGCTTTGCTTCATTAACGCCTTGATATGTTGGCATCTGTCGCTGCGTGGTATTTGCGTTGCAGCTCAGGCTGTCTTAACTTGAAGTGCTGTTGTGGAATTTTTCCACTTTATACGTCAAGCTGTACTACTTATTACCAGCCTAATTCCCCATTCTGCGAATGGGACTGTCATGGCTGATGTGAGCAGCAAAGTAATCTACTGATCCCAGCAAAATTCAGAGTGACTAAAGGGCGGTAACTTGAGACTACCAAGCACTGCAAAGCACCGTAAATGAAAGGCATGTAAGCCATTAAAAAGTTTACCACAATACAATAAATGCCCGCAAAAATAAAACATTACCTTCCTCCGTCCCGAAAAAAAAAACCACAAGAAAGCTAGATTTCTCTATCTTTTTTTTTTTTTTTGTGACTAAAATTTAGGCAGCGATGTAACTATGTTCTTCACACAAAAGGTTTGGTCATCCTAAGGTTTATATCAAGGCATCCTCGCATGTATCATTGTAGATAACTGAGAACTTGCGCTTTAATGATAGGATCTCTTACCATCGTAAGGATTGCATTGATCATTGGTGCTGGATACACCATAAGTAGCGTTCAATATGCAGATTTGATGAAATTTTTACGATTATTAGAGATCCCATCGTTTATACTCAAGCTCTCAAATGATACAGTGGAACCTCACACTCTCGATTTTTGTGAACTCGAAACATCGCACACTTGCTGTAATGCCCTGAATCTTTTTTGTCTGTATCAGATTTATTCGCAAATTCAAACTCCGCATAAACTCTGCATTATGAACCAAAACCCTATTGTAATATTACTCATACCTAGTGTTTCATCACTTAAAGGCCCGCCAGAGGTATCAAGAATTAGAGAGGCATGATGGGACGCTTTACTAATTTGAATTTTCGTCACAAGCTTCACAATGGAGCATTGTTTTTCTAAACTTCACGATAAAGTATTTCATTCTGCACAGAACTTTCAACGCTCTAGTTTACTATCCCTCCAAACGTTTACGGTAAAGAAACTGGCATAAGACGTCTGATTTGAAATATGAAAGCAAACAGATCCGAGCTGAGGCAGTGTTCATGACCATTAATTGTAGGCACGGTTTGCCTTGCTGATGGTAATGACTGGATTGCGCAGCTTCAAGGCTCTTCGGGGTCTTGTATGTATGACAGTATTCTACACGTTTTCATAACATACAAAACAAGGATCAACTTTATTCTCTAAACGGGGACAAAGACCACGTAGATTCATAGCTATACATGTATGTACACCCATTCTTGCTAACCATCAAGGTCGACCACGCCTGGAGCGTCACTGACCTCAATGGATTTAGCTCCTACAGCATTTTAAAGTCCCCACCAGCGTCAGGCATGCAGTAACGACCTGGGTCTCAGCTGACCCCCAGCAGTTGTTATCAGTCGCGAGTATCATCAGAGAGGTAAAAATGGCACGCGCTGAGACTGTTTATCGAGGGATGCTCTACGTGGCCCTAATTGGCCTTTGCCAAAGTAATGGACTGTCAAACATAACACAGGCGTCCGATTACATTTGATATTCGATTAAATCTGTTATAGGATAATATGCTAATTTAATTAGCTCGCTCGCCATTGCTTCTTTGCTTAATGCCTTGAACTTACTGTAAAAAAACATGACAGGGTAGGAATTCATTTCCTCAGTGATTTCTGTGTCGCTTTTCTCTGTAATTTGTAATTATATTATAATGAAACTAAGAGGAAGAGTTCATGTAACGCCTCTACATTTCATTAAAAAACCACGTGCATTGTTGAGATCTGATATGCCACCATTTCCATAAATATCGAGTTGCTGGCGGCAATGGTTTTTATATCAACAGTGAATTCTTTTAAAACCTAATTTTTCTTTGCAAAGTTTCACGTAATCGCCAGATCTTGTTTTGAATCTGCCGAAACATACTCAGCATAATTATACCATGTCAAAGATCGTGCCAAGCTTTGCAATCTATCGTCAACAGACCTACATCCCATATCAGAAATGCGCTGTTCAGGCGTGGCATACCCGTTTGAAGAATGGGTATTGTTGCTAGTGCAAACTATTATAAAATATTGAAAATTTTCGAAGGCGTAAAAAATTGACGCTGCATGTCCAGTATGTATTGAAATATCCAAACACTTAATAATTATTCGATTCCGCCCATCTTTTCCATCCGTTCCCAGCCCTCAGTGCATCTTGGGTACTAAGTAGAATTTCTTAATTGCCCTCTAATATTTACTCGTGGTCGCCAACAGTGGTCGCAGATAACAAGCTTGTGGTTAAGTATCCACTTACCTACCCACGACTGCACACGATGCGAGGGAAGTGGAGAGGGCGACTGAAAAGATGAAGATGGTCTGGAGCAGATGGAGGAGGACATGAAGTTTCCAGTTGGTCTACACTTGATTCGAGTATGTTTACTTTGTAGTGCAGAGACACATCTGTGCACCTGTCTTTGTTTCAGTCATTTATTGATTATTGGTAGATTATATTATAAGTCTGGGAATGGGACATAAAAGAGAAAGTGAGAGAGAAGAAAGAATGGGAAAAGAATGAGAGAAGAAAGAATAGGATGGCCATCACTCTGCACCATCAAACAACCGAGTAAAGAAGGAGGGACGGAGAGAGGGATAGAAAGACAGTAAGATAGGATGAAAGAGGCTTTACTTACAAAAAAGAATGGGCTACACTGAAATCCAAGATTGTGTTAACTATTATGGAGATCCTGTAGTTCCCTTCTCCCTCCCCTTGATATTTCAAGGTTAGCTGTTTTGCTCCGCACTTTCGAATCCTGAACAAACATAATACGCTTCTACCATGTAACTGGGATAGCTTAGATCCCTTAATGTAATCATTAGAGGTTGCGACAACACGCTTCCAAATATTACAAAATACTGAGAACCTTTATCCCCATGTTTCAGGAAGACATCGTTTCACAGTATTCTAGGCTCTTGAACCTGTAAAATATTTTCGAGTGTTTTGCAAGTCCAGTGAATGAAGAGGAATCAGCTATTTAATGGTTGAAAATGTCTTAGTGATTTAACTATGGTTAAACAGCTGTTGCAGGCGTCCATTTCCGGTTTAAAGCCGGCCTACATTTTAACTATACAGAGCTGCGCAGGCACGTGGGTGCAAGGCACGGTCGTTAAGGAGACAGCGTCTGTCCATAAGTACCCGGATGCCAAGATGGCCGAGTTCAAAGACCGCAAAATGGGTAAACGGATCTACTGATGATCCCAACAACCGGGGAAATGTAAACACATTAACTTCATGTCCAGACCTGGGTTCCTCCGAGAGGATGGTGGGTTCCTCCGAGAGGATGGTCATCGCTCTGCACCATCAAACAACTGGGTACATTACCCCGTGCTTAGTAGATTAAACAACTTGATCCCGCTCTATTGCGATTTGGACGCTCTGCAACGCAGGAAGCTGCAAACGGCCAGTGAAGTTTAGTCTTCTCATTTTATGAAGCGGTTTAGGCTCACAAATGGTCGTCGTAGAGCAAGTGTGGACCATCCCACATTGTTGCGATTTTGGCGGTAAAGGATTCTATAAATAGAGATTGACTTAATCTTGTTAAAAATATCGGTTAAATTGCTAATTTTGGCCTGTGGGATTTCTAACACCAACCTCCCTCTTTTATTACAAGTCTGTATAACTCAATGGCAACATAAACTTCATCCCTTCATTTCTCAAAACACAGCAAATGTGGGATGGTCTACTCTTGCTCTGCAGCGACCATATAGATTAGACGTATGAAGATGCCAATTTTTTTTTTCCAGTGTTGCCTATGTAAGCTCCTCTTTAGCTGACTGACTTCTTAAAAGTGTACCGAGCCATAATACTTCTATACATACTCTTCCTCCAAATTTTGACACATAGAATATTCCCCACGACCAACTTGATTTTACGAATTTGGGCAGGAAATGAAGTTGCTTAAGATTTTGGGCCATTTCACATGGTAAACAAGAAAACGATACATACTTTAGGACTTGAGTGACAAACCACCTTCCTCCCCTCTCACTTTTTTCTGAGTCTACAAACGTATTTGCATCTATCTACGTTTTTAACGTCAACTCCAACCCCCTTCCATCCTACCCAATTTCAATTTTCCTTTTCCGCAAAAAAAAAAAAAAATTCGGACATTATGTTTATCGGCTTTATTTTTGTAGAAACTCAAAAAAAATAATACCCTGATTGTCATCTGGTTCTCATCACTAAACTTTCTAAGATCACTGAGACTGTTTTGTGTCTCACTGCAGACACGCTAGTCTAGTTAGCTTGTAAATGAATTCAGATCAACCCAAGATGAACGTGCACGTAAATTAGCCAGCATTATCTAAATGTAGATCTTGTCATACAGGATGTTGTTAGATATACTTGTACATGTGCATTTTTTATGTAGCTTTCTCTGTGAATAAAGACATTACGCTAATTTATGCACGCAGGTAGATATCAGGTGTTGTGACCCGTAGCATCGTCAAGTTAGATCGAAACTCGCATTAACTCGAGATTTCCTTTGGGGTAAAAACGAGTTACACATTTAATATTATATCGTTCGTGATACGTGATGACATAAAAATTTTATGTCACGTTAAACGGAAATCACATTAATTGAGATCCCCTTCAGGGTGAATGAAAACCTAGGTTACATAATTTTAACATCCGTTTCGACGTATAAAATGGTATTTCACATGAGTATATAAAAAAAACAATCCCAGATGTGTGACATCGAGAACGCTGCGAAGAAGTTACAGAATGCTGTCAAAATGTTACAAAAAGATGCATTGTAAATTGTAGCTGTTCCTTTTGGGTGTTTCGCAAGTAACTGGCTCACGGTGTAAAAGTAAAAATTCAAAGACAGCAACAATCATCTAAAATGATCTCTCCCATTATTTTATATGACCTTTGAACGCCACAGCTGCGTGATTCGACACGCAGTCTTCGCCAGCCATCTCGTTGGCCGATTCGAATGACCACGTTCCCCCACTGGCAGAGTTTACTGTGTTACTTCAATGATGGTGTTGTTTGGCACGATGGCAGCATTATTAGCCTGTTGATACTATGATGTTTCCTTCAACTACCTACCGTTGTAAACCTCTCCCACACGTTCGCTGAACGGGTAAATCCAGTAGTGATTTAAGATGATTATTTGATATTATTGGTTCAAAGGGTACGTCATCTAAACTGCTGGGCCAACTGGTTACTGTGCGAGATTCGATGTTAAAAGGGCATGTGTTTGATTCCCATTATAGGTATGATGCAAATGTTTTGGACAAGCATTTTTCTAACTTTTTTTGCTCAGTCCACTGTCAGTGAAACAGGTACCTGATGAAAGGCAGTGAAAGATAATTATCTACATGGCAGTGATCCGAGTGTGCAAAAAGAACATTACTCAGTGCTCCACAGGAAGTTGAGTACGTTATTGAATATATTAATTGAGGGAAGCCTATTCATGTGAGAAATGTTCGCATCGGGTATTTATGAAATTCATTGTTTTCACTAATAATTTCTACGTGATATTCTGTTCGAGATAATGTTGGTTTCGTTATATAAAGCTACGATAATCATAATGGTCTTTTAAATTTTGACAAGTACATAACTGTACCAACAGTAACAGTAATAAATTTAGGCTCAACTCGGCACGCGCGGCCTTTGATGTTACCGCACTGTGGACTGTTATGTAAGTTGTCATGATATTTGACAATGTCGTTCGTCACTTCATGATATTGCCATAGATTAGAAGAGCCGAGTCATTTCACAGTTGGGGTATAGTCTAATGTAGGCATTAGAATGAAAGAGGGGAAAGGGTGATGTTGTCACTACATTCTCAAGTGTATAGTGTTGAGTATGACATATTATTATGCCCCACTACCAAGCTGCCCTCTTTAGTCTTCAAATCGGTCATTCAACACCACTTAGGTTTTGTTGTTGGTCAGTTCGCAAAATGAGTAAGGCCAACTTTTTTAGTCCCCTCAAACTCTTTTGGCTCAGTCATAGTTTACAATGTGTAAAAGCCACCGTTTTCTGAATGACATCCTCCTCGCACCTTCCATATTTCAACCACAATTGAATGGTTCTATTTGAATGTGGTTATTCGCTATAACAGTTTTTTTTGGTCTATTTTCAGTTGCTTTGTCAACGACACTCGCAGTATTTCTCCTCATCCCCTTCCTCTCTTTTCTCTCCAAAGTAAATTTTCTTGGGAGATGAGTATTGGCATACGGATCACGAACATGCAAGAAAAGTGATTTTGGTGCAGAAACCAACATATGCCTTTTTCAAAGAGAAGTTAGTTAAATGCTGGTATTTTAACTCATTCCATGCCATTCGACGATATATCGTCGATATACGTTGCCGTGGCTGTGCCAATCAACGATGTATCGTCGATATCAAAATCTTCTTTTGCTTCGCTACTATAGGTCTGGTTGAAACTTTTTATTACTCATAAGCAATGACAACTCTTCCTAAATTCCCGTTCATGAAATCGGCTTTAGTTTTGAGATGTTGGATGCCATTTTTCTTTAAAGTAAGAAATAGTACTTTTAGAAAATAGTGGCCTGGCAAAAACGTGGAAAACATACTGGCATGGAATGAGTTAAGAGATGTTGGTTGAATGCTGGTATTTTAAGAGATGTTGGTTAAATGCTGGTATTTTAAGAGATGTTGGTTGAATGCTGGTATTTTAAGAGATGTTGGTTGAATGCTGGTACTACAAGGTCTGATTCTTCCCCTGGTAAATATTTAATGACCAAGGTCGTCCGCATCCTTTCTACCCCAACCCCACCCTTTCTCTGTTTACAACGAATGCACAGCTGAACATCATTTCTCCGTTTGGTACATATTTAACGATCCAGACCCCCTCCCCTTTCCCCAGCTTATAAGATCAGCTTCTCTGATCGACGCTTGCACTACAGAATCTGACTGGTACCGTACGTCTTTAATGATCCCGCACCAGACTTCCTCTAACCATTCTCTGCTGGACCACACAGAAGACTTCAGACTCCAGGGATTACAAATCCTTGGAATCGTAAGCAGCTTTAAGAGCCGTGGAACGTAGGCCTGATATAAGTTAGAGGAAAGGGAATATCCTATCCGTCACCAAGTGATTTATGAACTTTATGAAAACAAATCTCCTTAAAAGTTAAGGTAGATGCCATACGAAAATATGCACATCAGTTTTCTTCAGTAATTTAAGTAAGGGTTATGATTTATGGCAAACATACGCCGGCCAAATATTTTAGAATGGGAGCCCTTGCACAGAAATTTATTTGTCCAGCGAAATTTTAAGAGGTACCCACGTCGCAAAGATTTGCAGATTTCTGCCCTAGATTCTACAGCAGTCAAACTCAATTAGCATATATATGCCATCTACCATATTCCAGGCAGATTTACCTTAACTGAGAGAATTGGATACTACAGCCGTAGCCATCGATTCCTTGCTGGTTAACAAGAAATGTTTTGCAGCAACTGAATGTCTCCAACCCTCCATTCCCTACTGTTACTAAGCAGCGAGGTTTCCATTATGTCATTTTAAAGGTACCCATGATGCCAAGATGTGGTAACCTCTGCCTCAGCTTGTAGCACGAACGATTCCCTGCTGGCACACAAAAGATGTTCAGCCGAAGGTGAATGGCTCCCCCTGCTGTTCCCAAGTGTCTTCCAACAGACCTACCAGAAGGACACAAACAAGCTTTGACGCCAAGGATCACGAATTGTAGTAGAAAGTGGTGGGTAATCATGGCATACTTATACTTTAGTAGGTATCTGAGTAATCGGAAACCTGAACCAAAGTGTCATCACCTGAAGACTGAACAAAACTTAATTCATATTTAATATTTCAAGCGTAAGATGAGAGTCACATAATTATTCTCAGGCTGGCCAAATTCAGTATATGATTTCCACTTATAATAAATCTTTAGAGTGAACCATTAGTTGTAGTTCAAAGTATAAAGGAAGGAAGACATGTACAAAGAGAGAGAGAGAGAGAGAGAGAGAGAGAGAGAGAGGGAGAGAGAGAAACTTTCTTACTAAGACAACGAGCCAAAAGGCGGTCTTCAGAGGAAGATACCCCCATCTAGGAAGTGCTTCGGCCCTTTGACTTCCTGACACTCTCAAGATTCTGGGCGACACCTTTGGTCATGACTTCCAAGTGACCTTCTTTTACTTTTCTTCCTGCATCGACAGGGAACTGAACCCTCAACCTCTCGTATCTTAACTCCATGCAGTATATCCTCAGGACCACTGAGATACTATGACAAAAATCATACTGTTATTCTTAACTGTTGTCTTTGGTGCGTTGATAACTGTTCGAATGCTGAAATACTCCTAGGAAGAGATGTGAACAAGGAGAGAGAGAGAGAGAGAGAGAGAGAGAGAGAGAGAGAGAGAGAGA
>JAWQUT010000196.1:233932-298376 GCA_033807755.1 Ellobium chinense | reverse complement strand
GGGGAGAGGGAGAGGGAGGTCAATTATGTGAACATCAAACCTTAAGTTTTGTTCCCTCTGTTTATTCTGTGCTGTGTATCAAATTCATTTAACGCTTTGTGTTGGAGATTTTTTTTTTATTTTTATCTTGCTCTGGCCTTGAGGGATCGAGTGCGCAAACCCATGTGCGCATACTCTCAAAAGAAAATGATAACAATAATGCTCAACAGACGCATGTTCTTTGACCTCCAAATATTATTTATTGTAACATTAGCGCTTTGTGTTGGAGTGTATTTATCGCATTCAGCCCGATGGAAATCTGTAATTTATTTTCTTTCCCTCAAATATTATCTTGCTTTGTATCACGCTTAATTGCAAGCATATGGGCGTACCTTTTAAGAGGAAGTGTAAATAAGCCAGATATAATCAGTTGTAATTCACAACAGGCCAAATATTGTTTTGTCATGTATCACATTTACTCCTTTGTACTGGAGATTGTTCATCGTAGTCAGCCTTGAGGGTGTGAGTGGGCAAGTATGTGAGTGAGCGAGCGAGCATGTGAGTGAGTATTGTTACTGGGGACTGATGAGTTCCATGTGTGCACGTGTTTATTTGTGAGTCTGACGCCCCCGAGCGGCGAAAGGCAGGGTGTTGAGGGCTCTGGTGGGGTCCTGGTGGAATCATTAAATTCTTCACTTCAAGGTCGTTCGTTCTCCGGATGGTGATGCCATGCATGTAACTGTCACTCACGGTTTGTGAACTGGTTGAGAATGGTGGTGGGAGATGGGAGGGGGGAGGGGAAGAGGAGTGGTGGTACAGGAATAGGGAGTGGGAGTGGAGCGAACGTGAGCGTGTAGGATGAGGAGATGAGTAAAAGACACACACGGGGACAGTTTGGTGAAAGTAGTAGGGACAGAATAGAATAGTAGAGGTGGTGGTGACAGAGACGTAGCAGTAGTAGTGGTGATGATGGTTGTGGTGGTGGTGGTGGTAAGCGCAGAGAGTAGTCGTGGTGGCGGCAGTAGTAGTGGTGCTGGTTGTGGTTGTGGTTCCAGTAGTAGTGATGGTAGTAGTACTAGTAGCAACAACAGAGTAACAGTGGTAGTAACTGTAGTCGTCGTCAAGGTAGAAGCTACAGTCTAGACAAGTAGCGGTAGTAGTAGCAGTAGTAGTGATGGTAGTAACTAGTAGATTAGTAGAGTAGGAGCATATGATGTAGTAGTAGTGATAGTGGTCATGGGAGAATTAGTAGTAGGAATAGTAGTAGTAGTTGTAGTAGCGGTAGTTGTAGAAGTAGCGGTAATAGTGGTGTTGGTAGTAAGAGTGGCAGAGTAGTATATCTGTCATGTACTAGTAGGTTAGTTGAAGTACATGTAGTAGTAGTAGTAGTAGTTGTTGTTGTTATAGTTATAGTAGCAATAGTATTGGTGTGGTGGTGGTGTTGATAGTGATGATGATGGTGGCGACGTTGATGCGGTGGAGGCAAATTTCAGCGGAAACATTCACGGCCGCTCCCTGAAGCACTCTATAAAATACGTGAAGTGTACTTGAAAAATAATTAGTTTAGCAAGAGGCCCTCACACACACTAAGAGTAAGAGCAACATCACATGATGAATTATTATTACACGTATATTAAGTTTAAGTGGCGAACGAAAAGACAGCGCGATCATAGAAAAGTTTAGCGGAGCAGCCTGACTTAAGCTGGGAACACCTCAGAAACGACCTTTTACATTGTATCTCATTGGCTAAACCTTCCTGAGATGGGACAAATAACTCACCTCGTGTCTCAAAACCACCTCTTGACTCAGCTAATTTTTATTGAGGAAAAGCAGTTTTAAAGACCTGCGGTAAGTTCTTTTAAGATAAGATAAGAAAAGATAAGATAAGATAAACCTTTATTATCCAGATTTGGAAATTTTTTTTCACAGCAGTTATAACAATTCAGTGAAAAATACAAACAGATTACACAATTCGGAAAGTCAAAATGACAGTAAATATTGTAGGTAAGGTACCAAATTGTTGTAAGAGACGATACGACAAAACAGAGTGGGTGCTTGCCAAGGACCGTATCATTATATAAGTTATATATCAGAGATAAGGCATTTTTACGGGCATTCCTCGAACAGAACTTCATTTCTAGGATGTAACAAGTACAACAATAAGGGTCCACAAGTGACTTATTTACTGCATTTGGAAGGAGTAAACTAGGATGACCAGAATACAAACTACTATTTTATAGGTCTAGAAATTCTTTCAACAAATCGAAACAGAACCTGAACGGTGCATAGTGTCGGCTGTTCTTGAAAAGTAATTTTGCTTTCGAAGTGTTGTGATTAGTGTAGAATAACTTTATTAGATTTTTTTTTTCGCTTGTCTGTTTCGACTTTTGAACTAAAATGTAGGTCTATGTCATGAGTCTCTTGACTGTTCATCCTGTCTCTAAAGGGCGTGAAGATAACCAGATGAGTGCGTCAGATATGTGCTTGGATCTGCCAACATTTTACATTCAGATTATCTTTTAGGACGTTACGATACTTTACTTTCAAGAACATTCTATCTCAATTCCAGACTACCTAATAAGACATCATTACAACAAAAATAGGACTTTGTCTTCCAACATAGTAGGCCTAATACGAAACGCTTCCTTCCTAGAACATCGTAACTAACTAGCGACAAGTTTAACAAGTTTACTGATATGAATATAGATCGCAGCAGCTGTGGTACATAGGCGAACGGTACCATATTATACGACGGAGCAGCACATGAACATTTAAAGCATTATGACTACTAGTTTACATTCACACCATTGACCAAAAAGTATGAATCACACAGACTTCATCAAGCTGTTCAACTTACACTGGAAATGGAAAAACAACTGGTGGAGGGTAGTTTCTGTTCATTTCGCCCCAAAACACATCTTTTTAAGACAAGAAATTCTGAAGATAATCAGGTCTTTTTGCCTCTTTCAAAGAATGGATGTTTTACGACACGATCTTTAATCCCTCTAGATTCCAATCCGTCCCCCCCCCNCCCCCCCCTTTTCCATTTTGGCGAAGTCTGTTACATCCACATACAGGGTCAAGGCAAGATTCTTAAATTTCACACTATAATCATGCATACACAGGTCTAATATACTGCACAAGATGGATTAAGTTAATCGTCAATATCGTCCTTGCTGTCATTACCATCACAATCAGCAGCATCACAATTGATATGATCTATTATCGTCATTATCACCCACGGCAGCAAGAGCAGCCAGTCTGAGACTGGATTTCCTCTTGTTCTGACAAGCACAGCATGTGGTAATTTTGTTATTTCATTCCAACATTGTGGTATCGAAGCAAAGAAGTGGAAGGGACAAAACTCCTGAATTACCTTGGCCAATGAAGTGGCAGCGACAGCAGTCACCTCGCCTTAGAATCGATTTTTGTGGTCGAAGGGACGTAACTCATATAAATCATGATAAGTTTTTAAGTAAAAATAATCTTGGTTACAGACCTGTAATGGGATTGGACCCTTTTTTTCACTATGGGCTATATTAACATTTTGAGCTGCCCTCTGAACCCAAAGTTTTAGCTTTCACCCAGACCCATACCTGATTGAAGCTCATTATGTGGCCAAAATTTTAAGACTGACCCAACCCTAGCAAGCCCGTTGAAATTTTGAGCTTGGTTGCTATTTGTAAACAGAGCCTACATTTTTCACTGGTCAACGCCAAACCCCTCCTCTTCCGTCTGAGCACACCCTTGACCCGGCAGTTCCAGTCCAGGGCTAAATAGTGCCTGGCAGAATAAAGTAAAATGGACACAGTTTCCCATGTTATAAAAATNATTCCCATGATATCAAAATTTCCCCCCTGGAGCCCTTATTACTGGAAGCAGGGCATGCCAAAAGAGGGAAAAGGGGAGATGAAATATAACCCTTTAGTAGTAGGACCTAATAGTGAGAGTAGACTTACAGGCCTGTCACCTCTTGCATCATCACATCACAGCAAGTGCGTTTTACATTTTAATTATAATACAAAGCATACATAGCACTAGATATATATCAGCTTATTGATTCTGAATTTCTGTATTTTACTTCACCGACTGGTGTTATCATGGTATTCAGTAGATTACATAGATATTGTATTATGATCACCCTCTGTCAATATCATGACCACCCTTTGTCAGTGTCTTCTTAAAAGTGCACTTAATCGCATGCCGCACTATCGTCATTTCGAAGTACTTCAACGAATTCTCAGTGAACAGAACCCTGAATTTGCCTTTCCAAGAGGCCGCGGATAATCACATCTCTCAATAATCTAAACATTTTTTTCTACGTTCCTACCTAATCATAGTTAGCCTTTTCACCCTAGATCATTTAATTTCTAACTCCGGAAGACATTGAACAATAGGGCCTCCTTTTCATCGAACCATTTCCCACTCTTCCTATAACACATAGTTGCAATTATGTAGACTAGACTACTTGTGTAGTCGACTCCGAAACAGCTCTTTTATCAAGGCCTTCACCTCGGCTCGAAACCTTGACCCAGTTATACAGTAAAGGGCAAAGTTCAAGGAATTGTTGGTATACATGAGAATGTCTAAAAGATCTCCCAGCGCCACTTCTGACGGCTGTTTCTCCCTCGCACCAGTGTAATAAAGATTCTGCCCATAGGCGGCGTTTGGGAAGGTGCAGACAACAAAGCTGGTGCTGATAGTTAAAAGCGTGATAGTCAGGGATGTTTCTTTTTTAGATCCGCCGCTGACTTTTGGTCTGTTTCTTGTGGTTTTGCGTGCAGCTTCCGATGCCCCCATGGAGGTCGATTGTGCGAAACTTAGTTCTTTACTGACAGATTTCATATCAGTAGAAGACCTATTCACTGCAGCTCTGCCAGCCGTCTTGGACGTTGATGTTTTAAACGTGTTTCTCCTGATATCACCAGTTTTCAACACTCTTCTCCTGCTTTTCACCACACCATAGATAATGACGATATTAAGAATAATAATGATGAAACATGGTAAAAAGGTCAGCTCGATAACACTGACCGTCCCCATAACTCTCATACTGATGGCGTCAGTTTTCACCAAGCACGAACGATGTGACGTCATATTGGTCAGTGGGTCAAAACTCGTCACACTTCCAGTCAGCATATTGTAAGGAATATTGAACAGGCAATGAAAGACAACGATCACGCAGATAACAAGTCTAACGTTGGTTCTAGAGCACAGCACGTGCACGCGATGAGGCCAAATAATAGACATCATTCTTTCGGTCGTCACCGCTACCAAGGTCCAGCTACTGCTGTATAGAAATACACCCGCGAAAAACAAATTCAGTTTACAAGAGATGTCATCTTGTCTCAGATTGATTTCGAACGCTCTCAAGACGAAGAATCGAGTAAAACCTGTGAGAATGGCGCCTAGATCCATGACCGAAAGAAACCGTAAGTAGACGGAAGTTGAGCTCGTTCTGAAAACTCTCCGGCTGAAAACGATAAAGGACAACGGGTTGCAAACACAGCCAATGATGATCAGTGCCAGCGAGTAGTAGACAGAGATCCAGTCCACTATATCCACGAAAATATCGAGGATAGTGGACGTCACGGGATTCTGTGACGAGACTTGAAAAGCCACACTGACACTGTCATTGTTAGCTGCTGACTCAGGTTCATTCACAGTAGTGGTCGATTCTTCCATTTCCACACTTCTACTGGAATCGCCCTGTAATTTAAGCAGGTGTTTAAAATAAATTCCTATTCTCAAAAATATGGTAGAGAGGCTAAGAGCCCCAAGGGTCAGAAGAGAAGCTGCAGCAAAGGAAAAAAAAACAACAATTGGGCAGAACAGATTCCACTATGATCAAATGCTGACTGTCACTATAAGCAGGAGAGCACTGACCCACATTGACGTGAATGGTAGAGCGGCAACAGATCTGTCCGATCTTCGATGACGTCGATTGTAAACTAAAGTAATCATGTAATGTTATTCAAAGTAAAAGAGCCCTAAGTTTACTTTGCTGAAATGGATGAGCTAGAAAATAGTGCAAAATTCTTCAGTCGACAGCAAGACTGAAAATATTTTTAGGAATCCAGAAAATATCATAAGCTTTTCTTATAGAATTGGAAATAAAACTCAGTGCCCGTTCAATAATAAATAAGTCTTTCGAATTTCAGTTTTTCCTATATAAGCTCAAAGCATTGTATGAAAGGTTAGCGGTTCTTAAGCCACTATCTTCTAGTGTCTGTAGCTTTTATACCAAAGTCGTCTGTGAGATCTACACTTCTGCATTATATGTCTATGGTGTGAAGTGGTGAATATGAATAAATCACATGAAGTACAGAGCTAAAAGATGTGAGATGATAAGAATACACGCTTTTACAAGCTTCTTTAGTTCTTGCATTTTAGTGGTACAGTTTGAAAATCTTTTATACTCAAACGGTATTATGATTACAGTGGAGAACAACTTCCTATATTTGAGTCAAGCGGCGGTTATCAAACTAGACATCTACCTAGCTTCAAAGGAGTCTCTCATTACAAAACTTCTTTAATTATTCTGCGTCGATCAATCTTAATTATATACCACAAACAGTACGATATTTGTTTGGTGTCTCTTTTAAATTAAAAGTATGCTGTGACCAGAGCGTGCCTGCTATAACATTACTAAGCTCTCTACCCTCGCACAAAGCAGTATTTATGATTAATTGTAGACTGGCACTGTTGACATCAAAGCCTTGTACAAATTCACCAATTCAAGACTAAAGCATCATTAATAGGGACCTATCATAGACTAGATCTAAAGTGAATTAGTAATTTTCTTTCCAGTTTTCACAATCTAATATTCTACTAATAGTGCCTTTGCATAATTTAGATCTAGTTTAGTATTCTTAATATTATTTGCAACGAGTATTCGTAAGAACCCACATTTTTCTTGTTGCCGTCATAGTTTATGGTACCAGTCTTTCATACAGCGAGCTGCTATGATAACGTGGGGTCGCACGGTAAGGCACTGACCTGGATACGACACTTATAAACCCATAATAATAATACTTATCACTATTATCTTCTTTTTTTTCTTCCTAAGAATTTAATTAATGCTTCCAAAAGTCTTGTCGTGGTGTAAGTTTAATGATGACTCTTGAAACAATAACCCATGACAATGACAGTTGCCACATTCTGTGTCTTTATTGAAATGCTTTAAGGTTGCAGGAGCCTAGTTGGTAAAATAAAAAAGGACTTTCCGAGTCGATAGTAGCAGAGTATAGAATCTGTCCTTTGGACAGACTGTGTAGAAATAATCATAAAACATTAAACTACAGCGCAAAAGTGGTGAAATTCAGTTTTGAATTTGTAAAAAAATGATTGTTTTACAACATGGCCTTTATTGAAAATATAAACCACACTTCCAATATTACCAGTCTCTGAATTACAGCCCGGCTTCATCTCTAAGATAGTCTTTTCTGAATTACTTTCTTTCTTGTCATTATTTCCTTCAAAGAAAAATAATAATGTGACTGGGAAGAAGGTGATTATTTACTATGACTCTATAAAGCATTGTAAAAGAATGAGAAGGGTTGCATGAATTTTACTAATTTGTTAATTTTATGTATCCACGACCAAATTCCTTATAGTCTATTCACAAATAAACTTCCTTTGTTGTTTCATACGCCATTTTTTACTCGGTTTACTTGGCTTCGGGATAGATATCAAGGCACATTGGGCAACCCATATTATTCCGTCCACCTAAGTTGATAGCGTTCAGATTTTCATTTATTTAGTTGTTAATGGGCAGTCCTGGATATAAAAGTAAAGGAGAGATAAGACGGGACACTTCACATCTCTGAATTCAATCGCACATTTCACATCGGAGCGTTGTTTTCTCCGAAATTTCGCAAGTAAGTCATTTCATGCTGCTTTGAAACTTCGCAGATTGCTAGTTTTCTGTCCCTTCGATAGAACATTACTGTACAGAAAATGTATATTCAGGTATGAAGATGTCAATAGCACCTGGCATAGAAACATGCACTTTTAAATAGTCCCTATAAAATCAGAAAACTGGCCATGGGAGGGGGAGAAGGGGGTTGGATTTGAATTTCAAAGGCTTAGATAGGTGCAAAAATATGTGTAGACTCAGATTAGGTGAGATTTAGCCACTCAAGTGTGAACTTTGTGGTTATTGCTAGGTGGGTAAGGTTACCCTGTTTACTGAGTGAAAAGGCCTAAAATATTAGATAGCCTGTTTCACTGCCTAACTTCTCAAAATCTAATCGGTTCAGGAGCATTTTTCTTTGTGTCAGAATTTGGAGAAAGGACTGAACAACATGTTTGGACAGTATTTTGGCATGGGACCCCTGGATAACCTATTGAGAGGTGTAAAACCGTATGTAGCCAACAGTGAGAAGAACATTGTTATCTTCAAGCCTGAAAACGCTCAGAGTTTGAAACAGGCAGTGCCCACGGTCATTAATTTTTGGGCGAGGTTTCCCTTCCGACTGTAATGATCGGATGACGCACCTTTAAGTAAGTGTAGTATGGACAACACTGATCCTTAGAAAACAGTGACGATTGTCAGTGGCTAGCGGGATCTCGCTTAAAAAATTTCGAGAAAATGTTTTTGTACTTTGCACTTTACTCGAAGTGAAAAAGTGCTTTACACCTATATAATATAGAGAGTTCTGGAAAAATCGCCGGTCGAAAACACTTTCAAAATTGTGCATTTGTTACAGCTAGCAGTGTTGTGATCTGTAGGTGTAATGTTTTCAAGAGGCTAGGCAGATATCTTGTGAACAGACTGGCGAGTCAAGTTGATAAGCAAATCATAGCATATATTTTTTCCAACCATGACACTGGCATACAACACTGACAGCTTTTAATGACACGAAAGAGCAGCTTAATGCCTGTTCACTTCATCGTTGCGATTCCCATCAGCTTTTCTCGCCAAAAGAACATGCTCTTGAAAACATAGTATACACATGTTACATGCTGCAGCCATAGTTTATGGTATCAGTTTTTTCATATGGGGTTCTATAACAGTGTGAAATTGCGTGAGGAGGCAGTGACCTGGACGCGAGACTTATAACTTATAATCAAACAAACAATAACACAACCGTCATACCTCCCCCTCCCCCACCCAAACAAAAGAAAGATTAAAAGAAACGCATTTTCATTTCCGAATGTGTGAAGAAGCAAGCAGCAGGGTTAGATAAAACATGAGAATGTGTAGCAACTCTTATCTAAAAGTGGTATAAGATAAGGAGGATGTCATATCAAGGGCCAGTATCCAGATTATATCCAACACTGTTCATCATTTTTATCAGTTTGTGTCGTTTAAAACATTTACACCATTTACCAGCCCAAAAATCAAAACCATCACTACTACAGTACTCCTGTAGTCGTATGTATAATCCTTACGTTAGTTAACGCACTGCGATAACCACGGGAAACTCCCAAAACATTAGTAGTGTCCACTGTACATTAATTAACGTAAGAATTGTGCATACAGCCTGGGTCTCCAGCCCCAAAGGCCAAAGGATCCCGAAGGTCAGATCTATCTCGTTTAACTACACAGAACAAGACATTCATAGGGCCGTGTCGGTAGTTTTTGTGGCGGTCATTTCAAAGTTGCGTGTGTGATGTGTGCTGTTTGGATGTTTGTTCTTAACACAGTAGAATAGACAGGGCAGTAGTAACTGTTGGGTTTCCCATCAACACTATAGTTACGTTTTGCACTGAACCAACACAGTGGTATTGACTATTCTAGTATTTACGTGTAATTAATTTGATTATATTGAGACACTACAAAATAAGATGTGTACAGGTGAAAGGCTCAACACAAACTGACTCTCCAGCCGACTAGAGTAGAACAAAGACGACGACGGACCACAAGAAGGGGTGAGCAAGATTTCTTATTATATAGAAGTAAATCTTCAGAGCTGGACAGTGGTGCATGCTTCGGCAACTGAAAGAGAACAGCGATACTAGAGGTACTAGCGATACGGTGGGTCTTGGTTAAGTGTAGACGCGAGGATGGACAGTCTGACGAACACACGAATGCACATATAAGATAATATGGGCACGGCACAACATGAAGGATTATTGGTGAGGGAATGATTGGCATATTCATCCACCCCATCTTTACTATTGTGTAAAAAGTCAAAACATTTGTACACGGGTATTCTTTGATTCTTCAGCAAAATTTTTACACACAGAAAAAAACACCAAGACCAATTAGATTTTGGACTCTCTGGACAAGAAAAATATGACATACAATTTAAGGCCTTTTTACTCAGTGAACACAGTGACCTTACACCCCTAGCAACAGCCAGGCATTTTGTAAATGAATGTTAAGATCTACAAGAGTCAAACTCTACCTTCACTTCCAATTATTCAGGACCTTTTAAAATTACGGTAAACCTCTAATCCACGCTCATTGTCTCATTTATGACTTTATAAGGACTATAAAATTACATACTCTTTTTGCCATATTGATTTGGCATTTTCATATCTTTTATGGGCCGTGTTGATGCTTTCATTGGCGACCATTTCACTGTTACGTGTATGAACAGATATATAGGTTGATGGTATGGGCTCATGTGCTTCGTAATACATGAACATAGAGAAAGCTCTAAAATGCTGGCAGAGAGGAAGGAATAGAGACGGTGAATGTGACAGAAATGCCAAAATGAAAAAGAAGAGAAAAGTGGCTCTCAATAACTGAGTGAAAAGAGGAATAAAATTGCCATAATAGTAGGGTCAAAATTGTTATTTTTGTGACCATTCTTTGGCTGACTCTTTTTCACGACTGATTTGACCTCTATGGCAAATTTATAACAAATTTAGCCCCCATGTCCTCCCAAAAATTCCAGCGGGTTTTTTTGTTGTTGTTGTTGTTGTTTTTGTTTGTGCTAGAGTGCCAAATCCAAGATGGCAGCCAAAATTGCCATAATAAACACAGTACAATGAAAATGAGTCAGTTTAACCTTTCGAAGGAGGGTGATACTTGTAAGCAATTTCCGACTAGGATTTAATGTTTTAAAGTGATTAAGTGTATTGTCTTCCTTACTGAAGATGACCAAGAAAATATGACAGCAGATTTTGCCCTGTTTCTGTACTGTAAAATGATGGGTGTTGGCTGATGACCCGATAAAAGCGTTGAACTTGAACTTGTAAAATTTTTATTTGTTTTTAAAAGGATAACAACGCTATTATTGTGTCTTTCTGATTTCACATGATTCATATTTTTTTTTTAACTTTGTTATATCTGTTCTGATTTTGATAAGATTCTCACTGATGTTATTATGATTTTTAGCACTGAGATGGTCCTTACCACATATGCCATAATATTGCGAAACGACTCAATACACTAATTCAGAACAAAATAAACAAAACAAAACAAAACAGAAAGAACAAACAAACTGGTCACTCTACACAGCTCTGACTGAATTGTTTGACTTTATAAGTTTACTATCAGTCCATCAAATTGCTTCATTTTCACATTATAAATCTTTAAAGAAATGTCTTTTCGTGATAGATCTATACTTAATTTCTAAACCAAAACAATGAGTGAATGAGGACGTGAAAAACTAAAGTGACGACAAAGAAAAAGAAATATATGGGGAGAAATCAAAGCAATGGAAACTCGATAGCCTCCACGGTCCCACCATTTTCTGTTTACTCACAACAGCATTGAAGTTATCACCGCTAATGAAAGACTAAGGAAGAAGAGAAGGTAGGTTATGAGTTGTGAAAGATGAAAGAAATTTGTTGGCGAAGTCTATCATCAGTCTGTGGCAAGTTTAACATGATTTAATTATGGTTTCAAACACAATCGAATCTGGTCTAGCATCCACTTGTACATTTCGACCACCTGCTGAGGAGATCGGGTGTTATGGATAGCCGATTATGTCTGATATTATGATATTCACCCTTCATACTGCGACCACTTCTTTAATGCGACCGTGACTGCATCTTCGCATTATTCACTCTTGTCAGCCAATGCCAGTCTTAAATACTTTTTTTAAAAGTTTTCTTAATCTGGTTCAAGTACTCCTATAGGGTGTTTTGAATGGTTGGGTGCTTGGACAGTGGAGTTTTCCTTTCTTCAAGTAAAACTGGACATTCGAAAAGGAAGTGACCAGATGTTTCGTTAGGAGATTGCCCTCACAGGACATGCTGCTATAGCCACTGTAACAGGAATGAGACATGCCCACTGCACTTTTAGAGAGGAATAAGGCTAACTCTACAATACGCCTTCTCACGTAATGCCCAACTATTATAAAACACAAGAGATGTTTCTATAAGGCGACTGGTAACTCACCAGCCTGACACCTCGCAAGGATTATTCAAAGGGTTTTCATCCAAGCATTTGTAAGTGTTCTTCCTGGTCTATGAGTACAATTTGTTTGTTGAATATGCCATAGGGCACTCCCAAGTCTACGGAACGATATAAAAATTGAAAGAAGCATACAAGACACAACAGCGATGTGACTGGTCATTGGGGGAATGACAACAACACCATTGTAAACTGCCTAACACTATGTTGCTGTAAGGTAATACTTCGTGTAATTCTTGATGCATCAAGCTCACTGCCCTCTTCGACATCATCATCATTATTATCACCACCATCTCTATACTAGTGGCATCATCATTAATGAATTCTTTCATCTTCATGATCACCAACATCATTATCATCAATATCATCGACATCGACAGTAGCAGTGCCCCCAATTCAGGCATTTCTTTCCTTGGACTGTAAGGCTTTTTTTAATGACATACTCAATGCATCAAGAGTCTGCTGCACCATCAGCCTGCATCTTCTGTAAAAGTTTCACGAGGACACAGCAGAATCTTTCTCTCTTTAAAAGGACTTCTTCAAGCGCCAATATTTCCCCCCTTCAGTTCGCTATGCTCATTTCATATGTCATAATTCACCTTTTGAGGTTTCGGGAAATGTATTAGTCTAAGTCGTTTTCAACTAATAGGCGAAATAACGAGATAGATGTGGATAAACTTTAAAAAATTGAGGATACAATAACGAAACAAAACTCCACCTGTTTCTTTTTTTATTGTCACAGATAATTAGGAGGTCACACCCACAGCAATATAAACAAGTCAAATGATTGAAATAAAATTACTTAGGTGAGTATGGAATGAGCGTGATGATAATATAAACTGTTTTCCTTCGGGATTTGAGTGTATGTGTGTGTGTGTATGTGCGTGTGTAAAGTTAGTTCGGAACTATTATATTATATATATCAGTGCATGATGATTCAAAGAAAGCCCCGCGGGCCAAAATACTTTTGCGATGGAGGAACCAAAATGACCTGTTTATGAGAGTCTGATGCTTGTCTTGTTGTCCACAGTGTTTGTGAAAAGTGTTGTGCTTTTAAAATTGGACAATCAATCCCATGAAGAAGTGCTTCACCAAGAAGGCGTCTGCCTATTCATCTGCTGAGCTGCTTGGAAATTCCATCATCATCATCATCATCATCATCATCATCATCATCATCATTATCATTATCATTTAAAACTGAGAAAAATTAAAAGCTCGACCTTAATTCAGGGAATTTATTAAAAATCTAGAAAAGACTTAAGATCGAAAAGGACATCTAAACGTTTCGGCTCTAAGGCCTTTATCAATAGAAATCATTATCATCATCTTCATCATTTGTTGCGGGATATTCTATAATTGACAGTGTTTACTTCAGACTTTGTAAGTCAAAGGCAGAATCTGTACTTCTCTAGCATTGTTTTAGGCTAATCCAAATTGGAAATAATTAACATACATAGTCTCAGTAGGAGTCGCCAAATTTTCACAAGACATCAAGCCAAGTATCCAGAATTGGAGATAACGCAAGACAGCGGGAAAATATGCCTTGTCGGGTACTCAACAACATAATGAGTATTAAAATATTCAGTATGATATTTTTTTCTTCAAAATACTCCAAATGATATTTATATCGAGAAAATCTAGATCATAGAGAGAACAGTATCCAGTTTAATATATAACCACGAAGTTACACATTATAAGGGGCTATGTCTCCCTTAATACCGAAACATTTCTTTCATCATGGCCTTTACCTCTGCTCGAAACCTTGACCCAGTTATACAATAAAGGGCAAAGTTCAAGGAGTTATTAGTGTACATGAGGATGTCTAGAAGATCTGCTAGTGCCACCTCTGCAGGTTCCCTCTCCCTACCACCTACATAATAGAGGCTTTGGCCATAGGCGGCATTAGGGAAGATGCACACAACGAAACTGGTGCTGATAACTAAAAGGGTGATCGTCAGAGATGTTTCTTTTCGTGTTCTGCCCTTGTGTCTTGATCTGCTCTGCTTAGGTTTGCTTTTTTCGGTGACCTTTCCAGTAGAAACAAGCTCTTCGCATAGTGAATCATCAATGGTTGTATTCACTGCCGAGATGTCAGCTGTGGTCATACATGTCTCCCTTGGGGCTGTCATTTTAGATGTTTCCCTTCTCATCTCTCCTGCTTTTAACACTCTTCGCCGGCTTTTACTGACGCCGTAAACGATGATGATATTGAAGACACTGACAATGAAGCAAGGCAGGAAAGCAAGTTGAACAACACTGCTGGTCAATATGATTCTTGTACTCAGAGGATCAGTTGTGAGCAAACACAAGGGCTGTGACGTCATGTTCATAAAAGGGTCGAACATTGGTATAGTTCCGATTAGTATGCTGAAAGGGAGATTGAGCAAAACATTTACGACAACAATTACACAGATGACCAGCTTTATATTTGTTCTGGAGCAGAGTATGTGAACCCGATGAGGCCAAACAATGGACGCCATCCTTTCAGTTGTTACCGCCACCAAAGTCCAGCTGCTACTGTAAAGAAATAATGTAGCAAAGAACAAATTTGTCTTACAAGACACGATATCTCCTCTCAGATCGACACCAAAAGCTCTGAGGGCGAAGAATCGTGTGAAGCCTGTGAGAATCGCGCCTAGATCCATTACCGAAAGAAACCGTAAGTAGATGGATGTAGAGCTGATCCGGAAAGTTCTTCGGCTTAGAATGATAAAGGAAAGCGGATTGCACATACAACCAATAACGATCAGTGCTAGCGAGTAGTAGACAGAGATCCAATCGACGATTTGGACGAATAGATCAAGAATGAGAGATCGTAGGTCATCCTCTGCAGATATCTGAGGAATGGTAGAAATAGCTCTGTCGTCATTGGCTGGCAGTAGTTCAGTGCAACGCTCCGTAGATCCTTCCATGCTGTGCGTGGGGTGGATCTCTTGGAGAACTGATGGGGGGAGTTCTATTCACGTTGCCCAGGTTAGGTTGGTCACCTGGTTAACTCGGTCGATGGTGTTAGTCCTGTTATCAAACTTGTTTCTTTTTTTTATTTTTAAGACAATGTATAGTAGTTAAACGTGGTTCATGGTCAAAATTGTGACGCATAAACTGTCGTGATGTCAAGGATTGACTAAATACGAGGTGTCTTAAAGGCGTCTCCTTGATATAAACGGAGACAAGAGGCTTAAAGGGATACTTCCGTCATTTCAATTCAGTGGCATCCCTCACACTGACGCACTATTTTAGTCCGAATTTCACGAGAAAACTATTTCATAATGCATAGAAACTTTCCAGATCGCTTTTCTACTGTCTTTCATATCGTTTCGGTAAAGAAAAAATTGATATGAAAACATCCAGTAATTGTAATGGGGTAGCACATCCACCGGATTCGAAATAATGTTCATGGTTACTTGTAGATCGGGCTTGCCTTCCGAATTTAACGATCAGATGGAACAGCTTTGAAGAGACTATTCTGGTAAGTGAATTACGAAACAGATTGAGTATAAGCTCTGCTTTTAATATTTGTTTGTTTTTTTAATAGGGAAACTCTGCCGCCTGGTCTACAGTGAGAGGTCTCAGAGAATTGGTCAGTATGCTGACAGCACTGAGTCTTGTGTGTTGTGTATTGCCCAGTAACGATCATGAACCATCAAGAGACTGACACCTGGCACAATATCTATGGTAATGACAACCATCCTCAAAAATAACCAGCTGATTTTTTTACGCCATCATATTTCTGTGCCTAGTTTAATTCACTTACAATAATGCAAGTAAAACATGACAAACTTATGTCGTCCTCCTATGGTAACCTTAAATCTGCATTGCCTGTCCACGGCACCCAAACCGATTTTTTATTTATTTTTTGTTCTATTAACTTTTCCAAGATCTTTCACTGCGGAAATCTGTATGGCATTCACGGACTACCGCAGAGAAGTTGCAAACAATTTGATTAATGGCTTTAAGTTGTGTAAAGATATTCTAATTGATGACCACGAACAGAATTTTAAAGATTCCCAAGAAAACGGCATAATTTCATAAAGGAAAGAATTTAACTGCCGGTAATTCACAATGATTTTATTCAGTTTTGTATATAATATCCTCCCCACCCCCACTTCACGACCCCATGGCCAGTCGCCTTTGCAGGGCACTTATTTCAAAGGCCAGTTGCATGTAGCTCACTGTGTTATTTCTGTTTGAGAAAGACGATGTGGACAAATAATTATTATTCTTCACTATCTAGTCATTATTAAAAATGCACTATCATTATAGAGTTGCCGTGGTTCAAGAATCAAGTTCTGTTTATGCATGTACTAACAAACTCTTTGATGTTTCTCAGGCTTACTATAAGCTTTGATTACACTGCAGCCTGTACTTTATTAGAAATACCTACGCAGTACTTTATGGTACTCGTGTCATGTATCAATAGGGAAAAGTTCAGTCATCTCACTCATCTGAAACTCAGGCTTTAGAGATCAGCATCTGCATCCCTTTCCTGATCGCAGCGATACCTTTTTTTCTCTTTTTTTTGAGCTTGGAATAGGCCCAGACGTCATGCAAATATAATTATCAAATGGCATTGAGGAGATAGATGCATGTGTAGGGCTTATTATATATGTCACGAGCTTTAGTAACTCTTTTTACACACTTCACGTGAGGATGAACGGTTTCAGTTGACTATAAAAGCCTCACGCTTTTGATCTTAGTAGGACTTCAGTAGACGCTGTTTTGTGCTCTGTGCTATTTTTTTGTGTTAGGTTAGCTTAAAGTAAGAAGGTAAGCTACACATAGATCTACATACAAACAGTGTTTGAAGTTCCTGGCTAAGTAGAGTGGTAAGCACACTAGTTCACTCAGTGATGCTACCTTGGCTGTACCTCTCATCTGTATGAAAGCTAGATCTACTGCTGTGTAGAATCTGTCTCCTTGTTTATCCAGTATGCTTTTTTACTGGTGACACACAATGCTGGTTGATGGAAGGACCCCAAGGCTGCACTTTGCACCTCATTCTACGAGTACTATTCTTCTGCAAATACCTTGCTGACTAATGTAGGTGTTCATGATATGTTATTATGATCTTAAAAGATCTCCAGATACTTCCAACATACTGTGTTGTTTTTGGTTGTTTTTTTTTTTTTGTCTTGGCTTCCAGCTTTGATCTTTACTTAAAAAAAAACTTTCCTGCTCTTGCCATTCTTAGCAAGAATTGCGTCNGCTTTTTTACTGGTGACACACAATGCTGGTTGATGGAAGGACCCCAAGGCTGCACTTTGCACCTCATTCTACGAGTACTATTCTTCTGCAAATATCATGCTGACTAATGTAGGTGTACATGATGTGATACTATGACCTTAAAATATCTCCAGATACCTCCAACATAACTGTTTTGTTTTTTTCTCTTGGCTTCCAGCTTTGATCTTTACTTGGAAAAAACTTTCTCGCTCTTGCCATTCTTAGCAAGAATTGCGTCAGCGTCTCGAAATTCGCCGGACTTCTCGAAATTCGATCCTTATATCTAAAAATCGGCAAAGACCTTTTAGAAAGTCACATGGTTACAGAAGCCTAACCAATTTGTCTCTTTGAGCTAATAAATTGTTTTCTCTACGGTCACTTACAAGAAATTCCACACTCTCTAAGTCTTTTTTAATAGTTTGCAGTATTCAATGAGCTTATTAAAATGTTTAAAGTATCAGTCTTTCATTTCGCTTTCCAGCTACGAATCGATACATCGAAAAGCGTAAACAAGCTAACTAGTTTCCTTAACGCCAAGTCTCCGCACCGAAGGCCACACCAAAACCAACGTAAATGACCCAAACTTCAGGTTTCATTTACGAAATCAGGAGAGAATGCTGATTAATTCGCAGGCAGGTTCACAAATCTTGGTCCTATTCTGTATAATCTGTCCAATGGACAGAATTTTTACTGTCTTCCTAAGTCATATCATAACAGCCATTTTTTTTCCATCCGGTTAGGAGTGTGTACCCTCATGATACAGCCCTTAAATCATGCTTTAAGTTAGATCTTAACCTCAGACATATGTAGGCTGCCAGAAACTGGCACTGTGTAAATCTTAAAGTTTGACTTCCTTCATGCTCAATATTATAGCACTCCCCCCCTCCCCTCCCCTCTTAGAGCTTGTCCCTCCTCCCTCCTAGAGCTTGGGGAAAGTATCCTGAAATATATTATTTATAAAAATTGCCGCAATTTCAGGGTGACTTAGAGTGCATTGCCGTGCCGTGTGCAAAAACGCAATGGTCTGCTCCATCTCAGTTATTAAAATCAACAGAAGTTGTTAACAGCATGACACGTTCTAATTATTTTGTAACTGGGCAGATTTGATTCGCAATGTGAGAATAAGGGGCAATAATAATGCCTGTCCTCAATGCCGTCTCATTTATTTCTCGATTACTTCCCTTGGACCATTCACTGAGAGTGTATTGCCGTGTCGCGTGCAAAAACGCAACCGTCTACTCCATCTCAGTTATTAAAATCAAAAGAAGTTGTTGACAGCATGACACGTTGTAATAATTATTTGTTACTAGGCAGAACTGATTCGCAATGTGAGAATAAGGGGCAATAACAATGCTTGTCCTTAATGTCTTCTCATTTATTCCACCATTACTTCCCTTCGACCATTCGCTCACCTTCCTTGACCTTAATGTTTGATCTCAGATGATCACTTATGAAATTGTTGAATTCATCACCTTCCTCAATCAGCCAGTCAGAATAAACAATCTTATGTTTTCCATGGTCTGAAAGTGCTGCTTGCATGGCTAAATGATTGAATAACGCTTATATTAAGTGGTAAACAAGCAGAATGATTGGAAAACCCAACTGCAAAGCAAATGTAAAGTGGGCGTAGACCGGCCTAGTTTAGGCACGTGGGAAGTTTTTGTTGTTGTTGTTGCTTGGTTAGGTGAATAGGTCATTACTGTTGTAATGGTAAACGTTCCACGGCCGACTCATTTCTTGAAATCATTTTTGGGCCGATTTAAGTAAGACAATAAGAGGCAATGATAATATCCGCCTTGAAGGCGTCGTAATTATTACTCGATTACTTCCCTTTAACCATTCTTTCGCCTTGCTTGACCCTGCGGGTTATTGGAAGCTTTTGTCGTTGGTTTTTGTTTGTTTTTTTTCTGTCGGCCCTATTACGATCTTGTGTTATTCTATAAATACTACTGTGATTTCGGGAAATATCTCCCATGAAGGTTAAATTACTTCTTTTGCCCGATCTTTTAAGGGGAATGAAAAAATGATGTCAACACCCAACATTTTTCACAAATCTCTTTAAAAAAAAATCACCTTAATTCTGATTTGGTCCCCAATTTTTTATCAGGTTGGTTTTCACAGCGTGCTAATACATAGACCTACACGCTTTTTTTTTTTTTGGCCTAGAAGGCTAAAATTCTACCGGAAACGTTAAAACTGGATACTTTATTTAGATCACAGGTTATTTTACATGTTTGCATTACTAATGAACAATCCCAACTCCCCGTCCCAACTCCCCGTCCCCCCCCCCCCCCCNCCCCCCCTCCCAAATCTTGGCTAGAGTGTCCTGAACTAGGTTTGTTTGGATCCTGCAGACTGACAAAATGGGAGGCCACACCCTTTCCTTGTATTTTGTGGACAATCCTTAGCGAAGGGTACGCTTTTGATTGGTGCTCGCCTGTCACAATAAGGAAGGGTGCACATCTGCTAGAAGTTTGTTAAAAATGTGTTGCATTTTGTACAAAACCGTAAGAAAAAGCTCGGCAGCATGGTGGCTACCGTCTACGATTTCAAGTTTGTTAGTGGAACATCTTTATCAACGGCCTTGTGTTGGAGGAAGATGTGGCAAGAATCAATATCAAGCGGTCTGTATAAATGAAGCAAAAATGTAAATATAGTAAACTAGCATAGACACCCATTTTATGAATGGGACGTTGGATGACAAAAGTAGGATTATCTGTCACATGGAGAGCCTTGCTTTATTACTATGATGTAGAAGTAGCAAATATAGTAAACGTGGCACTACTGGATGGCTAAGTTTACGGGTTTATCCGCTGATATGGTGCTGGATGATTTCACAGAGCAAAGCGTCATCAATGAATGGAAAGCAGATTTCGAAATTTCAACCTCATCCTTTAAAAACGATGAAACTGAGCGAAGCCCGTGCATAACTAATGGAATCTTGCACCCTTTATGAGCACTCGTAGGTCAGTGGATAGTTTCCTGTCGCTGTGGCATTGGCGTAGCCATCTTGGCTTGCCTAGAGACTGATACTTCCCTTGCTAAGGCAGGGGTGTAGCTTCCCATTTTGTCAAATAGCAGGAATCAAACATTATAATGTCTATGAAATTGTCACAGTTTTGGGGTCAGTGAGAGCGCAGTGCAGTGCCATGTACAAAAGCGCAACGTTCTATTCCACCTCAGTGATTAAAATTTGGGGAAATCGTTAATGGAAGAAAAAGTTCCAGCTCAAATTTGTTGCCGTTAGCGACTGGTTCGCAATATAAGAATGAGGGGCAATAATAGTGGCTGTCCTAAATGTCGTCTCATTTATTTCTCGATTGTTTCCCTTTGACCATTTGCTCACCTTGTTTGACACTGATTTCAGTTGATCACTAATGAAGTTGTTGAATTCATCATCTTCCTCAATCAGCCAGTCAGGATAAACAATCCAGTGTTTTCCATGGTCTGAGAATGCTGCTTACATGGGTAAATGATTGAATAACGCTTGTATTAACTGGTAAACAAGCATAATGATTGGAAAACAAAGTAAATTTTATATAAAGGAGGCATAGACTTGCCTAGTTTTAGCCACCTGGGAAAATTTTGTTGTTGTTGTTGTTGTTGTTGTTTTGTTAGGTGAATAGGTTATTACTGTTGTAACAGTAAACGTTCCACGGCCGGCCCGTTTCTTTAAATCATTATTGGGCCGATTGAAGACAGTAAGGGGTAATAATATTATCCACCTTGAAGGTCATAATTATTTCTCGATTGCTTCCCTTCGACCATTCCTTCACCTTGCCTGAACCTACAGAACTTCGGCTCATGTACCTCAATAATGAGCATATCCTGTTATGAAATAGAAATTCTCCATGCACGCTTTCATCATTATTCTTTTATTTCACTATTCCAGTGGAATGCGTTGCTTAATAAATTATTATCTAAAATAATATGTATATTTTTTTTTCCATTATTATCGTCGCTGGCTGTATTTTTTATTCTTACAAGGTCACTGACATGGCAGCGGAATCCCCTTAAAAAAGTTTATTTCTCTTTGACATCTTGATGAATTTATCAGTTTTGTATCATTTGTTAGTGATGTTTCAAAGCGAATAAGTGAAAGATAGACTAGATCTAGATAGAGAGAGAGAGAGAGAGAGAGAGAGAGAGAGAGAGAGAGATAGAAATATTCAGGATGAGAGAGAGAGAAAGAGGGAGAGATAAATGGCATTCGGGCATGCAAAGGATGAGCTGACAAGACACACACGTTATCAGACAGACTGGCAGGCGAGAAAGCAGTCACACTAAGAGGCAAATCAAATGTGCCATGTTTCAAATAAAAGTGAGATCTGTGGCGTTCTCAGTGAACTCTAGAACCGAAACTTTTGCGTCTTGTATAATTGTTAATTTTGTGCTCTACGTCACAATCGAGATTGTTGTTGTTGGCAGTTAAAGAAAGAAGAAGATGCGATAAAGTTCGGATTGTTGGAACACTGGTTTGTTATAACTTCATTCGTCTGTCTTGTGCTACAGATCTAACGTTTTCACGTGAATATAGTATGATCTTTCAATAAAGAAGAACCTCCAGTTATATAGACAAAAACGGAAAGTAATCTACTGAGGGAGATTCATGTGAGTGCACAGAAAAAAAATGCCTATAGATATGAAGAATTTTTTCTTACTTGTGCTTGGTGATGTTCTTAGCCCTGAGTGTGAGCTGAAAGGAGTGTGAGAACCTGTTTATAGTAGAACCTCAATATATTAACTACTCACTTGATAAATATAGACTACCTCGTTAATATTTTACATGCACAGATTTATTAAAATTATTTTATCATTTCATTATTCAGGTAGACTTCGATATTAAATACACTTCAATAATACGTATACATGTTCTTTATATCCAAGTACCAAAGCTTTAGTCCACCAGTTATCAAGATTCCACTGCACTTGCTCTTCGTATAAGGTTAAGGAAGAGAGAAAAAAAAAGGCACCGCTCTTCTGTGTAAGTGGAATTGGATTATCCAGTCTGCAGAGCGTCTTGACCACCCTAGATGATATGGCAGGATCAAAATATAACAACAGGACTGCAGAAATGACCAATTTATGGTAAGGCCCAGTGATCTAAGATTTTCCAGAGAATTTTTTTTTTTTTGTCGAAGAATTACTGATACTTATCTTCAAGTCATTTTTCTAATCCTCCTCCTCCCACACTATCGTAGTCGTAGTTTCTCACCCACAAAGGAAAAAAAAAAACTCGAATTAATAATTTATACTCCATCTTCCCATTCGGCACTTTTCCATTCAAAGATTTAAATAAGCCCAAACATTTGCTGAAAGAAATTGTCAACTGCATGCATGTACACTAAGAAGTCAGCTAGGGGGAAAGTAACGATCTAGATGGAACTTACATATGTTATCTTATGTACACCTTAGCAACATCACAGGAACTCAAAATGGACATAAAATTAACAGGATGCTGGACGAGAGAGAGAGAGAGAGAGAGAGAGAGAGAGAGAGAGAGAGAGAGAGAGAGAGAGAAGAGACAGGGGGCAGGGCTGGTGGACATGCAAACAGACAATCAGACACACAAATTGTCAGACAAATTGGCAAGCAGGTAGACAGTCAGGTTTACACACAAGCCGGCAAACAGCGAGTCGGACGAAGCGAACATACAACAGACAGAAACACAGACCAATGGAATTAGGTTTATGTAAGTGTCAAAACAGAAAATCCCCTTTCCTATACAAAATGCAGGAACGGGGAAAGGAGGAGACGAAAACTACATGTACAGATATGACAATAGGAAACAAACACCGGTATTCAGTAAAATTCAGATCATATTTAATAATTTTTGTCCAACGTAAGTAAACAAAAAAGAACAATAACTCAAGACAGAACTGACAAGGGGGACAACTTCACCACTTCCACATGACAGACGACAGATGAACAGCTAATATCTACTGGGGTTAGGATTAGCTATGGAGCAAGAAATCTGGAAAAAATCGTTAATCATTTCGTTAATCGAGAGAATGCGCATTAACGATGGGACCTATTAACATCGTAGGAATTACACAAGTGTCTTGGTGCTGAATAATCCCTTAATAACGTTCATCATGCAGAGCAAATATAAATCTTGCAATGGTTAAGTGATGCCATCGTTAATGCGCAAACTCTCAAATGGTATGGCATTGGGATGTAGGCCGCTAGGCGCTCTCCTCCTCTGTGCTATGCCACACATGTGACATTCGCCCCAGGTGCAGACGTCCACGTCTTCTATGACAGCATGTAGAGAACTGCGACCATCTGACACTGAGACAAGCGTCACATCCGAGACACAGCATGGAAGTATTGGAAGCGGTTGGTGCTTACGCCCTCATGCCATACCAGCAATGATTTATTATAGCATGAACTAATTTACAGCTCATCTCAATTGACACATGGTCCGTGTCCACTTAGCAAAATACTGGACTCTCCCAAGGAGGACGTAGTTATGATAAGAGTCACGAGTGTTGAAGAAAACGCAATCTTCGTAGTCTTTGGACAATATCAAGGGATCATCTCTTACCAAACCTAGCTCTTAACCCTCTCTTCAATCCTCACTCTATCCTATCTTAGGAGTGACCCACGATTCGTCAAGTGGACTCAGAACTTGTTCATTGAGACGACGGACATTTCTTGAACAACTACGACCTCTTGACCTCGAATCTCACGTTCCGACAACTCTGTATGATCAGTGTGATGTTCCAAGCCCACATCCCTCACTTCCTGGGTCAAATCTTACTCATAAACTCGAACACTCAAGAAATGCATAAAACATTCCAAGGGCGAATTCTTGTCAACAGGCACATGAACATTTGAAGTAAAGGCTTATCCCACCAGAAGTTCGATTCGTGAGGTCCGACTGTATTTCATTTATCTGTGGTCTCAGATAGTTTGGGCTGACACAGACGAAGGATTTCATATTTAGTCCTCGGCTCAACACTCGAATAATAAATCCATTCCACTGATGCCGTTTTCAATAAGGCAAGATTTCTGGAAGAGTTGGTTCAACTGGCCAAAAACGCGTGTGCAGTCTCTCTCTCTCTCTCCTCTCTTTTTCTCCTTCTCACACACACATACATTGCTTTCATATTGTTTTCGCCCTCGAACCAGCTTACCCCTACCCTATCTTGCGAGCACCCTTTGAACAGGTTTATTAAAAATGCTCTAAGTGTTCAAAACTGTCTCGTATCAAGCATATATTTTTTGGCAATATCCTTTCGACCATCCTGAACAGCTGTCACTTTGTGACGTACAAAGTGTTTCCAAGTAGCTTTAGTCTTGTACAGTCTACAAGGGTTTTCGTGATAATCTTACTCTAGTACCCTGAAGAGCACCTGTCTAACAATAAGATTGCATGTTGCAATGGATAGAAGCATAGAGAAAAAGCATACACAGTATGTATTAAGATGCATCATATATTGCACTGAACGGCTGGACACCAAAAAAAAGGTCCTAAGTCTATAGCTAATCACAGTACAATACTTGGAAAAGCGTGAACAACTGAAAAGGAATAGAATGTGAAAAGAGTGTGGTACGGAGACCCTACAATGTGGAAACCGCTCAAGGGCAAAGTTGTGAGCAAACTACATAAGAATATGAAAGATTCAAGGATACCAGGCTGCGAACTAAGTAACTCAAATACTGTAGCAGTGCATATCAAAATATAATGCATTCAATATTAAAAAAAAAAATAAAAGCACAACCCAACGCTGGTAAAATGTTAGAAAGTCTGCATTAAAATATGAATGTGACACATTTGAAACGTGTATTTGTTCAGTTGGTGGTAACTGTTATACATATTAACAAGTGATGAAAGGACTTTATGGCCCCCGTGTTTTTGGGAATGTAGCGTCAAGACAGTGCAAACAATGAAACCCTGCTATAACATATTCACTTTTCAGAGAATCTGCCCGCAGAGAAGACAAAATGATGGAAGTTCCAATAATCAACGATAAACTGGCTGGATCATGACCTTTAAAGACAGATTTCCAGGACAATGCTAAAGATGTCATAAATACCCTAAGACTGGTCCACGAGGCGGAGTCTGTGAATGAGGGGTCATCACAGAGGGCAGACTTCTGGACATGGGTTATACACGCTGTCGGGTGTTGGGGCACATCATGCCTGCATGGATGGAAAGATCCAGGGAGCGACGAACCAGCTGGCAACTGGCACCATAAGCATCTGCACTCTGTGTTGGCTGTTGGCAAGAAGGAACAGAGAGCCTACGGGAATACCTCTTGTACCATGATGTTAATTTTAGAACAAACTTAGCAAGAAAACTTCACATTATTATTTAATGTTCATTTTTGTGAGCCACCTGTTACCTGCTTCGGGATGTTAGGCTCGAATCAAAACTCAAGCTACCTGGATCATTATGCTGTGCTGTAAAAGATGGACTATAGAATGTTCATGATCTAAGTGTGGCCCAGTTTCCATAAACTGTCTGAAAGAAGTGGAGCTAAATGCTGAATTGACAGTGGTCTATATATATTCTGAACGTCCCAGGACAGCCCTCACAGGGTCAGGAGATAGAAGATTAGAACACATGTCGAGCGGAGATTTTATATTGTTTCGTTGTTTCATTCCTGACAACAGAAAGTCCTATACAATAGAGAGTTAACCCTTTAATTACGAGCCTAGACACCTTCTGCTTTATACTATGTCAAGATGCGCAACTCTCTCAGAATCAACACAGACATTTCAGAATTGTTTTTTCTCCATATTTATTATGAAACTACCAGTCTATAATAGAAGATAGAGCGCTTTGCGGTAAAACTCAGGGCGGGCGATTGTAGGCGATCCAGTAAAAATAAGGTTCAATAGGCACAAAAACCATCTGAAACTGAGATTTCGATCATAATCCCTGCAGTATAGAGGAAATGCTTTGAAGACTGGTTCTTAAAAAATGCAGATTTGTATACGAAGCAGAGGAGCGTACTTTGAGAAGCTGTGAATCTATGGACGTTGTAGCCCTGTTTATTTCTAGATCAACATGATTCCGGAAATATTCTTAGTGAGCACCATAAGGATTCGCCAGCAAGCAAATCTGCCTTTTATAAAATGTGGTTCAGAAGTGACTATCCAGAGCACAGCCATGAAAATCAATTTTCTTACTAAACTTCCATGGCCTAAAATTGCAAAGGTATTAGTCAGTGCTAGTCACCTGATAAGTACATTTTTCACTGTATTTCCTTCATTCTGGAATGTACTGGCACCTTCCCTCCACACTTGTCCATACACAGGGGGCGAATTGGGACACCGCTGACCAATGCTAAAAAAAATTTTAAGAGATTACATAGTTATTATAATATAAGGAAAGAATGATAACAATTTCTGTCTTTGCCTATAACTTCTTGTGCTTATTCAAAAGACACATGCCCATTTCCCTCAGGGTGGCCTTCACCTCAGCACGAAACCATGACCCAGTAATACAGTAAAGGGCGAAGTTCAAAGAATTATTGGTGTACATGAGGATGTCTAACAGGTCTGCTAATGCCAGCTCTGCAGGCTGCTTCTCCTGTCCACTCAAATAAAACAGGTTGTGACCGTAGGCAGCGTTGGGGAAGGTGCAAACGACGAAGCTAGTGCTAACACATACCAGGGTGAGGGTCAAGGACGTTTCTTTCCGTGACCTTGTACTTGTTGATGACCTCTCCACCTTGACCTCCTGCTGTCCTGAAGTACTCGGTGACGACACCAAATCTGCTAGGCTTGTTTCACTTCTGGATGCTACTCTACCTATGACTGTTTTATTGTGAGTAGATACTACTGCTGACCCTCCTCTCTCTTTGAGAGTTGCTTTTGAAACTCTTCTCCGGCTTTTCACGACACCGTAAACAATAATGATATTAAGCAAGATGATGATCAAGCAGGGCAGAAACGTCAGGTGAACAGTCGCGATGGTGAAGATCACCGTCATGGTGAAGGCGTCAGTCTTCATCACACAATGACGAAAACTCGTCCTATTCGTAACAGGGTTGGAAATGGCAACGTTCTCTGTCAGCATAGAGAAGGGCAGGTAAAAGATGATATTACCAAGAACAACCAAACACAGAACCATCCGGACATTCTTTCGGGAGCAGACAAGGTGGACGCGATGAGGCCAAACGACGGATATCATTCTTTCCACAGTTACTACAACTAACGTCCAACTACTACTGTAGAGGAACAGCCCAGCGAAGAACAGGTTCATCCTGCAAGAGATGACATCCTTTCTCAAGTTCACCCCAAAGGCTCGGTCGACAAAGAAGCGTGTGAAGCCAGTGAGAATGGCGCCCAGATCCATGAGAGAGAGGAACTTCAGATAGCTCGAGGTTGAGCTGTCTCTGAAAGTGCGCCTGCTGAGAACGATGAAGGATAGTGGATTGCAGATGCAGCCAACTACGATCAGAGCCAGTGAATAGTAAACAGACATACCGTCCACAGTCTGGACAAAGATGTCTAGAAAGAAAGCTTTCAAGTCATCCTTAACTGAGACATGATGGGGTAACATAGAGCTGGTTGTATGGTCACCTACTGTCCAAGTTTGAAATAAATCTACAGATGACACATCCATTATGAGAGTGATCAAACAATATACCGTTGCTCAGGAAGTGAAAGGGTCGCAAAACTTGCTGCCCAATGGTCTCTTCCTCCGACGATCTACTGCTTCACCTTCTGAGCATGAGTCTCCTACTACTAAACTTGCCAGATCAAATATAATTTATTTGCTAGACCAAATAAATATACACATTTTTGAGACGTTAGTTGATAATCTACAAAATCAAATAACACCCCTATTTTGTTTGTTCTTCCTATGCAGTTGCCAGTCGGGGCAACAGGCAACAACCATCCTTTCTCATTTCTTCAAAGAGACAGAGAATTAATGTCAGAAATTCCAGATGCTGAAACTACAATATCCATGTAAACTGAAAACCAAATTCATTTATCCAACCCCAAATCATAGGGACATGTTCACTAGTACTTCAATTCTGTTATTTCATAACGCAGTTAAGTCAGTAAAACATTTCTTTGATCCAAGCAATACATTGTGTGGTATGATCACTGTCTCAGTTTACATAAACAAGAATAATCACTAGCTTCATCGAACTCTTAAAATTACAGTAGGGGTTCCCGCAGGCGTGTCCCTACCAACTTTATCAAAATACTGATTTACTCTTTCATCATAGATAATTGTTGATAATAAATGATCACGAATCATAACTTTCCACTCTTTGTTTGGACTTGCAAAGATGGCATGAAAGTAGACTAAAAAGCATGCCCTGAAGAAACGTTTCATCTCGGTACACTGTAATGCTTAACCTCTATCTTTACAAAACTTCTAAGGAATTGTTCGAACCCATTCATCTTACTGCACATCTATCAAAGGTGTATTTAATAGTATGTTTTTAGGCTTAAGTTATTGGTATGAGATGAAAGCTTTATGTGTGGACTTTCATTAGGTGAAAAAAATTTTCATTTAGCATTATTCAGGTATGAGATATATAGACTAAATGTCTGAAGGAAAATGGGTCATCCCATTCAATTAAAAAAAAACAAATCAGAAAGAACTGTGACTCAAGAAGAATCTTATACTGTATTATTCATTTACAATGCCTCACAGGAACTCAAAATTTATCTGCAATTTCTGACCATTTGCCCACAAAATCAAAGTTTTTGCGTAGAGAAATTACCAAGCTCTCGATTTTCACAACTAACATTCGATATTGGACACTCCATCTTTATAAACCTGATATCTCAATTTCTAGTTTAGCAACAAAAGCGTCATTTTGACTGGCCGCAAGACAACTTGTTTGTACCTTGGTTTAAGAAATTACACTACTGTACTTGGAAAGGTGCCACAAAATCTTGTCAGGAAGCTGCACCATCTTAACACAGCATTTCTGCATGTTGAATCATCTTTAAGAAATGTTAAGCTTGTTTTTCTCTCATGCTCATCAAGATTTCTACAGGCATACTTACTCAACATCATCTTGGAAAGTGTCAGCACCATTTGGCAAGGACAAAAATGTTATGGATCATATAAGATTAAAATTCACGATTTGGCACTTTTGTATAGGGTTTAAAGAGATCCACCTTTCTATCTCGATTATTCTCGCCTTGTACCTTTTATTCTTTATGAGTTGTGGACACTCATCAATTACTGGACAAAGCACAACCAGATGTTTCTTCTTTCCCCATATCCTTGTAGTATGGTAGGCAAGAGGATAAATTTAGCATAACACAAATGAAATGTACCTCAGCAAACAAAATATTTTGTTTTTAACTAACCTGCTCATTCAAAGATAATTATCAGTAAATATTTGATCCCTCTGCCAGCAATGGACACTGTCATAACAAATCGGTATAGAACAACCAGGAGAACAAAGTATGTATCACACAAAAATGCCTTATGGAATGAGAAAATAAAAAGATTATGCGTAGCCATCACTGTTTCACCTGACAAAATAATTATATAAACCTATGTACACTTAAGCTTATCACATATTTACCTGCGGCCCTGCAGCACAAATCAGCTGAAAATTGCAAAAGCATAATAATCTTGGTATGAAGCAACAGTCCTGAAAACCACAGTGTCTTAATGGTAAAAAAAAAATACCTTCTTGTACCATGTTTTGTGTTTTATTTCCTAATTGGAAACATGAAAGTAAAAATAATTAAGCGGCAAGATCTTGTTAAAAATTTATTGTCAACTATCAATATATTTATTAGGGGTAAAACAGTCAAAGTCCTTTGTCAAAGTAAAATGAAACTGTAGCACAGTGTAATTCTAATTGATGTGTAAAACCAGTATCAGAAACAGATTACTCTCACTCTGAAGGCAACCCAACAGATCTTCTGAGGAACATGTCCTATCTAGGAAGTGTTTTGGTCCTTTCACTTACTGACACTTAAAAGGTGCTTAGCCACACTTGGGTCATGTTTCCAACATATGCTCCCTTCATGTGAATAATCTAAGGACAGCTTTTGAAAATGATAGGACATTTGATCAAGGATTATTCAAGAGAGGCTCAGCTCTTCTTTTATAGCCTGAAGTGTTCACAGCTCTTTTCTAAATCATCATGATATACCACATGCAAAATTGCACACCAAAGTGCAGAACTGCATTATTTTCTGTTGTATGTGGTGTCTTGGGAATACTCAATCTCAAGTTATATTCCACAGATTTCCTCCGTAATTATCATGCAGAGGCTGGCAGCAGCACAAGACTCGGGTTTATCGGACAGCTTTTTATAATCTTATATTTTTTTATTACTGTTCAGAATGTATCCCTATCCCAAATTTACATAAGCGATCTGGTATTAATTATTTCCATTCTTCTTTTGTACTCGGAATTTCTTATAAAGCTCTCTTGCACAAAATGAAATTGAGAGGCTTGTCTGGGCAATTTAAATCTACAGTCTTGAAAAAGCTGAAAAATGCAACATATTCCAGAAAGAGCTCTGCAGCAGCAGGGTGTTATTTTTCAGAAAGTAAGTTTGATTCTTCCTGGAAAAGTTGGACAATGTGTGTGACAGGACTGTTACATCATAAGAAGAGTTAACATGGAGCTACAATTACTCCTGGCAGAGAGACTGGGATTGCAGACAAGTCTAAATGTACAATATTTAAACAAAGACATATGAGAGCAGTTGAGTGAACTGCACAGTGGCTACCATTGTAACAGAAATTCATACTCCCTTTAGTTTCGTGCCAAAATAGCCTCAAGTTTAGTATCTGAGAAGACAAAAAAGGAGTCGAAATCAAAATTGCAATTTTTTTTTTCCATTTAAGATGCAGTTTTTCACTGATTTTATGTTTGCAGGGCACAGTATTATTGCTTATCATTTCCCATTGTCAAATAGTGGATGTAACCAAATGAGTACAACAGGAGCAGGTAAAGGGATTAATTTGCAACACATTTAACCAACACAATTAAATGGAGATTCAGTCTCCTGTAGCATATGAATGAACGCTGCATTATATGTGTAGTCCACCAAACCTAGAGCATTTTACAGTAGGCCCCCCGCATTACCGCAACAGCTTGTTTCATTGTAATCCTGAAAGATATGTACACATTTACACAGCGAGCCAAAATTTCATATTCCTGTGCTATCAATTTCATCTGCAAATTGCACTGGAATCACATACAGGAACAGGAACATTTTTCTTTCCAGTCAGACCTACTGTAAATATTTGGCTCCCCAAACATTTAAAGCTATTTTCAAATCATAATGGTATGTTAAATAAATGCAAACACAGTGCATATATAGTAATGCAATGAGGCTCAAATGTAATAACCCACAATATTACATTGTTAATGGAATGAACAATTTCTCTTCAGAAAATAAATATGATTATCATTATGCAATGCTGCACCGATACAAACACCCAAGACAACTGAACAAACAACACTGGACACCATGTCTCCAAAATGAAATGCATCACAAATAGTCCTGTACATCGGTATTATCTCAGTGAAATTATATACACCCTGAACCCAAATCATCGCCTGTTATGGCACAGAGGCTTTAGCACTATCCTCCTCTTTGCTATACCACAGAAGTTACACTTGTCTCAGGTGCATATCGAGTGCTGAGAGCAACATGTGGACATCTTCACTTTTTGCCAAGTTTAACTTTTCGACCCTTTATTTAAAAGCACTAATCATCTTTCACCTGCTGACTGAGCATCAAGCACTTCTGATGCACAGTTATCTCAGAGCACAATGTCAGTAAATGTGTTTAAATAGAGTTTATATTCATACTTAAATCTTTCAAACTCGACTTTCTCAAAACTAATCAAAGTATGGACATCCACTTGGTCCTTTCAGCCCTCAATATGGTCACTTCATCCTAGATACATGAGCATCTACACCTGAGATGAGCCTCAAGTTTGTGATATAGTATAGAGGCTGATAACGCTACTACATGTGTGCCATACCAATTACCCAGCCATTAAGATCGTGTCCTGGCAAAATGAATGTTTGAATCCTCTTCATATAACATTCTAATAACCAATACTATCNTATGCTTACATGAAGCTCTTCTTTATATTGCTCGTCAAAAGCTCCAGGTGTGTCAACATCCTCATGACATGCAATGAGAAGGATCAATGAGAAGAAGAGAGACAGAGAGAAAGAGTGAGAGATGGAGAGAAAGATTGACTGTCTACTGTATAGACGCAAGACATTTCATTTCCAGTTATTTCTTCCTTTGATTCAGAGTCTCCATATTATTATAATATAAGCCTCACTATGCTCTTTTTTGTGACTTTCTTTATTGTCCCTCCACCAGCCTGGCGCTGATCGTAGTTCGCCTTACTGAGCTCTTCCATGGTGACATAGTGTGCCTATTTGAGAAAAGTCAAAATTACTATAGCTTATACACCGCAATGCAATACATCTTGTAAGTTTGTGACTATTATGGTTTCTGTGAAACACGGACATGTACGTTAATTTCAGCTGCCTGTCCTTGTGCTGGGTAAGCTTGCTGAGCTGGTTTAATTAGAAATCCAGGCCATGGGTTTCAAGGAACAAAGTGGGCTATTTCTCAATGCCTCCAGACTCGTACTATGACATAGCCGACGTAAAATAATACTTGGCATTCTATAGACTATATCTATGTTGGATTTCAAACGTTTATTTAATTTCAGTATTGCTGAATTACCGATAATAAGAAATGATGGTTTGAAATAAATGTAAATATTATCTTTGACTTTGATATTATGGGTAACTTACGGTGGAATGTTGTGCTGTAAGTTTCATGGTGGATACATCTTGACTCACCTTATCATCCACTTCGTACTGGAAATCATACTTCCCAGCGCCACCATCTTTTTCCTCCTCCTCACATCTTGTCACTTCCCTTACGGCATTCCTAAGCTCCTCTGGGAACACAAGTCTTCTCTTGGTCCCTCCAATGTTGTTCTTGAACTGCCAAGTGAGCAGTGAACAGTTGATTTGACATTTGTTTTTTGTTATTCTGAGCATGTTTGTTCTGAAAATGTAACTTTAGGGTTCTACCATAAGTGTTGATGTTAAACTTTCAGTTAACATTAAAATTACATTATTTCTTCTATAAAACACAACTTTTCATAAAATATATTCTTTGTGCATGTTTAGAATGTCTGTCTCTTGCATATTAGCTTTTTTCCCCCCTAATGCGCAGATGTAGCCAACTAAAATCTTAAAATAATGATGGCGAGACAGGGAAGGTCAAGAATGATGGAGATGATCATGATGATAACAAGCTTAAGAATGATGATGATAATGGTTGTTGTGGTGGTTATAGCAAAATGGGGCAAATGCAATAAATCTATCTGGGACATTTTGATTCTAAAATGTAGGACAGCTGAGTAGAGTACAATAGAAGAGCCAGTGCAAGATGTTTTCACCTTCAAAGTACCATACAGTCTCTTATAGACCTGTCTTCTGCCCTCTGCTCCGTTGGAGGAAGGCTCCTCAGACAGTATGGCCCGAAGACCATTGGGGAATACCATGCTGAAAATCAGATAATCAAAACAAAACTTAGAAAGTGTAATGTTATCTGCTATAATAATATGATAATTGATTAGTACTGGATAACATCTCGCACATCTAGGTGTCTCACAATGTATGATAAATTATGCATTCAACAGTAAATGTGCACGCACGCACGCACGCACGCACGCACGCACGTACACACGCACGCACACACACACACACACACACACACACCTAAATACAGCAAAGCCATAAAATAATCTTTCAAACAGAATACTGAACCGATTACTTCAGAAAAAAAAATGATACGCACAATTCTGCTATTGCTACTCATATTATTGGCAAAGAAGAATAGATTGTATCAACTCACTTTCTCATGGCGAATGCTTCTTGTAGGGCCTCCTTTTCGAATGCTTGGTTCGATGGTGTTGCCTTGATGCCAGTTTCATACCATTCAAAGTGATGCCAAACGAGTTCCAGGATAAAACGTAAAACAATCTGCAAATCTGATTCTCTAATTTAAGTATCATTTCACTTTTTATAGCCGGCGACATGTTTACTGCATGTTTACTGCAAATTATAACAGGATGCCTGAAAATCGTGGATTTATTATTGGCATTCTGAGCTGTCTTCGTTCAACCTCAACCTGGCATTCCTGATAGGCCTAGGTCGATCGGGTCTTTTACACCCACGAGTGGCGGATAGGGTTAGACACAGAAATTCGCTCTTTAAAAAGTCACTGGGTGTAGTAGACCCACGAGTGGCGGATATGATGTTCTCTTTCAAACCAGTCTTTCTGAGTCACTGGGTGTATTACACCCACGAGTGGCGGATATAATAGGTAAATAACGTGTGGCGGAAAAGGTTAATGGTAAAAAAAAAAATACCTTCTGGTACCATGTTTTGTGTTTTATTTCCCAATTGGAAAAATGAAAGTAAAAATAATTAAGCGGCAAGATCGCGTTAAAAATTTATTGTCAACTATCAATACATTTATTAGGGGTAAAACAGTCAAAGTCATTTGTCAGACTAAAATGAAACTGTAGCACAGTGTAATTCTAATAGATGTGTAAAGCCAGCATCAGAAACAAAGTTTACTCTCACTCTGAAGGTAACCCAACAGATCTTCAGAGGAACATGTCCCATCTAGGAAGTGTTTCGTTCCTTTCACTTACTGACACTCTAAAGGCGCTTAGCCACACTTGTGTCATGTTTTCAACATGTCCTACCTTCATGTGAATAATCTAAGGATAGCTTTTGAAAATGAAAGGACATTTGATCAAGGGTTATTCAAGAGAGGCTCAGCTCTTCTTTTATAGCCTGAAGTGTTCACAGCTCTTTTCTAAATCATCATGATATTCTGCATGCAAAATTGCACATCAAAGTGCAGAACTGCATTATTTTCTGTTGTAGGTGGTGTCTTGGGAATACTCAATCTCAAGTTATATTCCACAGGTTTCATCCGTATTATGCAGAGGTTGGCAGCAGCACAAGACTCAGGCTTATCGGAGAGCTTTTTATCTTACGTTTTTTAATTACTGTTCAGAATGTATCCCTGTCCCAAATTTACATACGTGATCTGGTTTTGATTCCCATACTTCTTTTGTACTTGGAATTTCTTATAAATCTCTCTTGCACAAAATGAAATTGAGAGGCTTGTCTGGGCAATTTAAATCTACAGTCTTCAAAATCCTGAAAAATGCAACATCTTCCAAGAAGAGTCAGCCCTGCAGCTGTGTGGCAGCAATGTGTTATTTTCAGAAAGTAAGTTTGATTCTTCCTGGAAAAGTTTGACAGTGTGTGTTACAGGACTGTTACATCATAAGAAGAGATGACACAGAGCTATTATTACAGAGAGGCTGGGGTTGCAGACAAGTGACAATATTTAAACAAAAACACATGCGAGCAGCTGAGTGCACATTATAACAGAAATTCATACTCCCTTTAGTTTCATGCCAAAAATAGCCTCAATCTTAGTACCTGAGAAGACAACAACGGAAATGAAATAAAAGTTACAATTTTTTTTTTCAGTTAAAGATGCAGTTTTTCACCGATTTTATGTTTGCAGGGCACAGAATTATTGCTTATCATTTCCCATCGTCAAATAGTGGATGCAACCAAATGAGTACAACAGGAGCAGGTAAAGGTATTAATTTGCAACACATTTAACCAACACAATTAAATGGAGATTCAGTCTCCTGTAGTATATGAACGCTGCATTAAATGTGTAGTCCACCAAACCTAGAACATTTTACAGTAGGTCCCCCCCACATTACCGCAACAGCTCGTTTCACTGTAATCCTAAAAGATATGTACACATTTACACAGCGTGCCAAAATTTCATATTCCTGTACCATCAATTTCATCAGCATATTGCACTGGAATCACATGCAGGAACAGGAACATTTTTCTTTCCAGTCAGACCTACTGTAAATATTTGGCTCCCCAAACATTTAAAGCTATTTTCAAATCATAATGGTATGTTAAATAAATGCAAACACAGTGCATATATAGTAATGCAATGAGGCTCAAATGTAATAACCCACAATATTACACTGTGAATGGAATGAACAATTTCTCTTCAGAAAATAAATATGATTATCATTATGCAATGCTGCACCAATCACAAACACCCAAGACAACTGAACAAACAACACTGGACACCATGTCTGCAAAATGAAATGCATCACAAATAGTCCTGTACATCGGTATTAACTCGGTGAAATTATATACACCCTGAACCCAAATCATCGCTGTTATGGCACAGAGGCTTTAGCACTATCCTCCTCTTTGCTATACCACAGAAGTTACTCCTCTTTGCTATACCAAAGAAGTTACTCCTCTTTGCTATACCAAAGAAGTTACTCCTCTTTGCTATACCACAGAAGTTACTCCTCTTTGCTATACCACAGAAGTTACTTGTCTCAGGTGCATATTGAGGGCTGAGAGCAACATGTGGACATCTTCACTTTTTGCCAAGTTTAACTTTTCGACCCTTTATTTAAAAGCACTAATCATCTTTCACCTGCTGACTGAGCATCAAGCACTTCTGATGCACAGTTATCTCAGAGCACAATGTCAGTAAATGTGTTAAAATAGAGTTTATATTCATACTTAAATCTTTCAAACTCGACTTTCTCAAAACTAATCAAAGTATGGACATCCACTTGGTCCTTTCAGCCCTAAATATGGTCACTTCATCCTAGATACATGAGCATCTACACCTGAGATGAGCCTCAAGTTTGTGATATAGTATAGAGGCTGATAACGCTACTACATGTGTGCCATACCAATTACCCAGCCATTAAGATCGTGTCCTGGCAAAATGAATGTTTGAATCCTCTTCATATAACATTCTAATAACCAATACTATCACCACTTGTTGTTGGCAATTCCCAGAAAACAAGACCTCTAGTAATGTGGAGCCAGATGGAAGATGGTTTGTCAATGAATGAAATCATCATGGGTAAATCAAGGAGATCAATATATTTATATAGATATTGATTGCACATAATGTTGAATGTCCTAGACACAAGAGATCCACATGTTGTACTTCATAAATAAACAATTTAAGAAAAATAAAATATAGCCCTTGAATTATCAGTCTTGGCACCCTTTGCTTTATTTTAAATACATGTACCATGTTAAGGGGGCAAAACTCTGTCAAAATCAACAAACACACCACCCAAAAAAATAGCATTTTTTTTTTTAACAACATTATTATAATAATACCACAGGTGTGTAGCAAAAGATAGTGGGCAGTGACATAAGACCTGGGAAGGGCAATGGTGGGGAATCAAGTAAATAGAGAGTTAAAAAAGAGTATCTCTACCAGCAAGACATAAGCAAGCACCTTCCAACTTAACCAAAGATGGTCTATGGTTATATAAGAATTGTGCTCATTTGTTCATTTACAGAGGGTTATATGACTGTGCAAGAAATCTTGTCCATTATAAACACATTCATATAAGGGCAGCAGTAGTTATCTCATGGGCCATTAGCTCCTTTGCTGCTTATGATGCACATTTAACATCCCATGGCTGCAAATGGAGTACCTTCACATTCCCCTCGTTTTCATCTCATTTTCTTTGTGAAATCTACTTTCACTGCGAAACTGTGACAGGAGATCTGTATCATCTCTAATCGGCAACAGACTGGCACCCTTCCACGTTCTCCTCACTTTCACAACGGTTCCATGAAGATTTGAGTTTTAGCGCTGAAAATTTTGTCTTCATCATTTAAAACTTCATCAAACAAATGATGATATTCACCATAACCTTTCCTTTACTGAAATATACTGTGGACCTAATAAGTCTGTCCTCTGTAATATAATGGTGTCTTTTTTTAAGCAAGAAAAGCAACAAGAGCTGTATCGCCAACACACACAGCATTTTCATCTTGAAATGTGGATCCCAAATGAAAAGTGACATGAGTGCACTGCGATTGCATATCCAACTCAATTTCTACTCTCCCAAACTCATAAGTGAAAAACAGGGTGACTGTGAAGGCACTCCATTTGCAGCCTTATTCTTACAGGGAATATCCCTGACTTTTCCACTCAATGTTGGGTTAGGGTTAATGATTCCTACCTCAGCCTGTTTCAGGATATAATCATTTGTTCACATACCAGACTAAAACTCTGTCCAAATGACGATTGGACAGACTGATATAAACTGTATACAGAATTATTTTTTTCATATATGCATTTTACGTTAAATCCAGTAATGATTTCACAAAAATTTATCAAACCCTGTAGGTCTTTTCCAGTGGGATTGGTATTCACTATATTATGTATGGGCCTGTTGCTACTGACAAGGATGTTCTCTTCAGTTCCCTTTCATTCAACTCCAACTAGAATAACTCACAACCTTCAATGCTGACGTTTTATTTTAAACTTCATTTTACTTGAGCATATCGACAGCTGAAAAACAATAAAAAGTTTTGGCCCATGCAGAATCTCTTTGCAATAGTTTAGGAGCAGTAGGAGGTAGGAGAATTCCGAGAAGAGATCAACCACAGACTGTATTTTCTACCCTTATGAACCTATTATTGAAAAGCTTTCTCAGTATTACAAACAAGTAAATTTGTTCCTGTATGTCGATGTAAAATAATGGATACAAGTAGAAATCTTTACCCATAGAACAATTACTGAAAACAAGCACTCCAAAACAACAGCATTCCCAAATGCAAATGACCAGATTAGTAGAAACCTTTATACTAGTCTGTATCTTTGGTAGAAAATGTTTAGTGTACTGTCCACTGCGTTTTTGTATGTCTGTTTTGCATGAACTGTCTCCTCTCAAAACAAACAAAAGACAGGCATTTCTACCTCTGGTGCTAGAAGAGAGGCTCGAAGTTGAAGATAGGTGCAGTGGACCTAAACTTTAATAAGTTTTATTCCAAAGAACATTTTAGCATTTAGACCTTTTTAAGATCATTAAAATACCATGCCTCTCATTTCTGCAAATTGATTGATATTTGGATTTCACTCCTTTTTCCTCTGCATTGTTCATTTCAGACATGTTATATCAGGAGGCCAGTGACTCATGCAGTTCCACTGCATTGCTGAGCCTTATGGCCAATGAATTTCTCCTTCACTGGTTGTACTTAAGGTGGGGCTGAAGTGCATTTGACTGGACACTCAAATGCTGGAATTTGTGTGTCAAAATATGCTTGGCATAAAAAATGCTATAATACAAAGTGCTATGTTTAAAAATGAACTGAGCAAAATGGCATAAAATGGATTTCTTGATTTAAAAAATATTTTATATATATAACATCTGAGCTTTGGTGACTAATGAAAAATTAATGGATGAAATATAAAATCACAGCAGAGAACCAAAGCCACAATAAGTAAACCTGAATTGATGACTTGTTGATTGAGTGTATCCAACAACATGGTGATGAAGTGACATTGAAATTCCACAGTGGCTAAGCGTATCCTTGATGTTTCAGAATAAGCCAGGAAAAAAAATAAGTTTCTATATGGCTAAACTAGGTCAGATGAGGTCTCCACATGGGTAAAGAAGGCCAAATTTTCTCTAAGTTTGCAGATCTATTCCCAATCATGTTGCTAGTTTCCCAATAATTAAGCATAAGACATTTACGATTTCGAGTCTCACTCGTGTGGCCTTGGCAAATACGGATTTGCACATTCTGGCTGGCTGATTTGGAATGGTGACTCAAAACAAGCAAAGTTATCTGAGATTATCATCTCAGAAATGTCTGGCCCTACCCTGGAGTGTGAGCAAGTAAAGGGCCAAAACACTGACTTGTTCAAAGGGGCGTCATCCTTCACATATGCATTCTTGCTTTGTTCTCCGCAACAAAGTGTTTCCTATTTATCTAGGCAAAGATGTCCCATGTTTAGAGTTATTCTTCCTCTACTACAACCCAACACTCTTGTCTCTCAAGATTTCATTTAATAAATTTTGTCACAATGTTGTCAAGTACTTTCAATCAAACTAGTCTGAAATTTCAGGTACCTTTCAAAGCTGTGATGGAAAACAATAGGGGAAATACCCTCAATGGATGGACAACTCTAACTGTATTAGAAGCAACAGAACTCATGCAGGATAGAGGAGAATATGTGTGGTCTCAGGGTGCAACTTAACTAGACTCCCAAGTACCCAGTACTTTACACATTTTGCATGCATCATTTCTGTCGCTTGCTAGAAGAAGACTCCTACATTATTGTCCATGTTCAGTTTATTATGTAGCATTAAGATTAAATGGCAGAAAATAGAGACCATGCAACTCTTTTTTCCAGTTAATAAAGAGACACTTTCCTCATGATCTATTGACAGTCTTGTGTTTTTGAGATCAATTATGATTGGTGATATCTTAATATAAAAGAAAAAGCACAAGGCTATGCAACTGATGGTCTGTGACAAAACCAAGAATGCAAGATGCAATTCTTCTCATACTACACAAGAAGTTCCAGCCAGACATGCAGGTTACATTGTCTTCCTTCAGAGGACAGCAGATTACATCTACAAAGTCTAAAAAGAGTAACTCCAGTCTGAGGCATGATATTGACCCCAAGAGAAGCACATAATCTCCTCTATTCTACATTACTTCAGATATTTACTTGAACATAATTATATAGATATATATACACCCAAGAGACTTCCCAACCACTCAAAATCAAACTAGCAACTCATTTGTTCCACTATTTTCAAATATACCCACAAGCTGAGATACAAGGGTTCAGCTGAATGTCATATGATGTCAAGCAACAAACTGTCACACCTGATCACCTGGTCCTGTAGCACAGGAGAATCTCCAGTTCCAGATACTAATGACAAAGGATTCTATTGTGGTAAATGCACAATGTTACTGACATAATTGTTTGCAGATTCAGAGCATACAGACAAGAAAGGAGCATTTATCACATAGATCTTGTCTAGATTGAGCAGTCCTTCCCATTTGATAGTGATAAAATGCAAAATATTTATTTTCACTAGATTAGGCAGTAGATCTGAACTGAAACTACTAATATAGATATAGAATTTGAAACCCGAATCAGGTGAGGAAACAGGTGCTGCTGTATCAACAATCATTATGCCTGTCTTAACATCATATAACATCAAGCTGGACCTGTTTGTGCAAAAGTTTCTGCATTCTGTAAAATATGTATTTTCACCAGCTGCGTAAAGCAAGTTTCTTGCACATCAATTTATCTTGAGTCAAACATCCACACTCCATCACCAAACCTCTACTTGCTGTATAGAGATGAGCACATACAAGCCAATTTTTATCCTTAAACTCTCCAAAATGCACGATAGATGTACCGTGACCTGCGTCATTATAGCAGATCACATATAGGACTGACACAGACTGCTGTGTGTACTTGGCTACCTGAATGTTTCCTCATCACTGTCCATTAATGTGTTCCTGGTTCGCGTCAATGTTGTCTCCTCTGTATCCGAGCTGAAATAATTAAATCAGAATAATTAGAGGGCATGGAGATTTTTGGAATGGAATAAATTCATTGCAAGAGAAGTACCATTTTTTTCCTGTAAATTAAAAAAAAAAAAAAAATTGTAAAACAATACGTTGGTCACAGTCTTGAAACACTAGAAAGACTACAGCTTCTAAAACCAATACAAAGTTATGTATCAGTTCTTCAGCAATACAAGAAAATTATGGAACAGTACAGGTTGGATGAAGAGATTCAGATATTTCTTAACACATATTTAGCGAATCCCTAACTGGGCACAAGACATTTGTCATACTAGCATGATTTACGGTGAAGTCAAATAACGACAAAGTCTTTACTTTGTTAAAGTCTATAGCAAATGTCCTAAACTTGACTGTGGTGAATTTTACTTACGAATAATGTACTTCTTCATCAGAGTCATTTAGCATGGAAAGAGCTGGGTTGTCCTTGAAGTGAGTTTCTGTGAGACAGAAGGGAAAAGATTCCATAACCCCAGGAATAACAAAAATTTACTATTTGACAACAACCATTCTGAAACCCTTTCAAAACACACATTTACCAAACCTGTGATGGGAAACAAGGATAAAGCACATTCTAAATCTGATTCCATTTTGTATATTCACATCAACATATCCTATTCTCTTTTCTTGTAAATGTTTATGTCAGTGTTTCAATACTTTATCTCATTTGCTAGCAACATTGGTGAACCGGAGAATAAGTGTAAGGCTGGACGTGGTTTAAGTTTTATGTATGATCACAGGTCTTCAGACAATTTCTTTCAACAATAAACCCAATACAGACCTAAATTCTTTGCACATCAAACAAGTAAATAGTAAACTTCCATAACACACACAAAAAAAAATCTTTCAAAAACAGAGCTGTTTCCATAGAGGCAGCAATGACTAAACACAGTCAGTAATTAAATAACATCCTATGACTGGCCAAGTTACAGATAAATGCTTAAGATACTCTACTGATTAAAACCTTAACTTTTGAAGTCTTTATTTCTCACTTGTCCTCATGCTTCAGAGAGCAAGACTGCACTGGTATCCATAATAACATCAGTTTACTCTTAAAACGGAGGATGTTCTACTAATTTGCAACTCGGTGCTTTTCATCCATACACTGCCACTCAGCATCTGCTATTTACCATTCCTTTCATCTACACATCATCAATCAGTGCCAGCATCGCTTAGCAACACAGCACCAGTATTTTGTAAATATGTGGACATAATGTGTTTTGTTTTTTTCTTTTATCTGCAACATGTGGAGAGGTGTTAGTATCTCACACATTACTTGCCACTGCAAGACTCTGCACCCAGGGCACTAGTTCACAATTTCAGGGCTTTTAATAAAATTTAATATAGAAAAAAAAAAACAAATTAACTGAGACCCATAGCACTGTGAAATCCACAAGGTTTGAGATTGTGAGGTATCACTACATTTCTAGGTGATGGGACAGAGAAAAACGAGCACCAAGGCAAACACTAGGTACATACCAAACATAGCATTTGGAGATGGGGAGTACACAAATGCCATAGTGTAGAGGTAAAAGTTGAGGAGGCCGTAGAAGGAGACAAACTCGGCTGAATTCTCATAGTTTGTGGAAAGCTCCGCCACAAAGTTGTCCTGCAACACTCCGCCCCCGAACCTCATCACAGTGATGGCTATGCTGATGGAGACCACAATCACCATCAAGGCTGTCATGAACTTGAGTCGCAAGTCTGCAGGTTCAGAGAAGAAACAACAGGACATGACGGATGAAAATAATTTTGCCACAGTACGTACGCGCATATCTTTCATATTATTAAAGAGGAAGGGAGGATCAGGTAAAAGCAGGCTTACTGTTGCATACAGATGTTTTCATGTAATTACAGAATATTGTACAATCTTATAAATCAGTGACAATTATGCGACATTTTGTCATCGGCTGGCAGGATTATGAAATGACCGTGTTTTCTACGAACTATGAAATATGTCTTGATCACTGCTGAAGTTTATACAGGTTTCTCCGAGTTCAGTGAAGATGATCTATAGGCTAAAACACAAATCTTTTTGGGATAGGGAATTGTAAGACTAGCTCATGATAACTTACCAAAGTAAGGCATGAGCCTCAACTCGGCAAAAGCTCTGACCAGCAAGTAGAGAAGGTACAGGAGATAGAATCCTCCAACAATGAAAAACATGATCTTGAAGCCCTGCAAAAAAAAAGATTGATAAAATTAACATGACCTTGAAGCCCTGCAAAAAAGACTGACAAAATTAACATAATCTTGAAGCCCTGCAAAAAAGATTGACAAAATTAACATGATCTTGAAGCCCTCCAAAAAAAAAGACCGACAAAAATACCAACTTTCCTACTTTATGAATCTTGATACAGCCCTCTTGTTTCGCCATACAGTAACATCAGTTGTATTCATTATTCACCCTTGACCCTTGCTGACATTCTGATCCCTGATTAAGTGACCACTCTCTCAAAAAGACTGCAGACTAAACATTCTTGACACACCATGATCTGGTTATTGCTCATTCAGCTAATAAATCTGCTGCACAAGTCCCAACACCAGCCTCATATCAGGTGTCCCAAAAACAGATTTAAATTTTAATAGCTTCAGGAACTCAAATTTGATGTAGCTGAAATTTGGCAGACATTAGCAGGTGGATATGTCTGTTAATGCTTCAAATTTTAAATAATTTAAAAGCGGTTATATCACTGCTGAAAAATTTTTAAAATACCTATTTGATATTGAGGTGCATACATACACTGAAAACACTGGCCTCATGAACATCGGTTTTTCACATGTGTTTAATTTCTTTGCTTCGATAAAAGTATAACACTTCTAAGCCAATAAACTTTTAATAATCACTGATAATAGATATGTATAAATTTCATCCCATTTTATTTCTCCTTTTTGATCTCATTAGAGGTTGAATTAAGTAAACTTTTTTGTTGGTCATCTGGTATAATTAAAACGTTAATGCATAAAACTGATCACATCTGTTGAGGGAATACCAGAAATATCAGTGCATCATCTTTGTCCCACTAGCATGCCATGGGACAGCACTCCGAATGACCAAATTCACTTCTCCCTCCCTTGGTTATCTCACCTTATTACATGTGAATTTCCCTTGGCTTTTCTCAGGTCAGTGAAAAAAAGTTTTAAAAGTACCTATTTTCCATCTGTAAATATGAATCACGTTAATACTTATTTTAATGTCATCCTACTTGTATGTTTCGATATTTTCTTCTTTGGCTGTCCACTGATAAGAGGAAGCCCAATTAGGTTACCGAAAAAGTCAATGTATGTTCCTCTAGTAGCAAAATCTCTGAATGCCAATACATAGCTACCGTGTAAATTACTTATATTTCCTACTATGTCCTTTAGATGTGTAGGGGCAGGCATCTAAAGCACTGCACTAAGCTTGTGATGCTTCCTTTGCAGGTCTTGACGAAAGCATCTATATCTGACCTATTCAATAAAATGCATTTTGCTATCACAAATATCAGATATCACAGTCAGATCTCAAGTATCTGGCCCCAAAGAGTTATTTGCTTGAGTTTACAGAGTACTGGTGCACATATCCAGCATTTTCTAGTTGGATTACAACACCCTGTGACATCTCACATGAAGAATATTAAACAATGCAGACAGAGAATACCCCAAAGACTGAATAAGTAATTATAACCATGCAATACACTGGGTCTGTAGAAGGGTAACATTATCAAGAGTTGAAATGTACCTCAAAATTAGAGGTGTCCAGCCTGTAGTAATAGGTTGGGTCCTGCAGTTCATTGTACTCTTGCCAAGTAGCCAGGGTGACGGCACACAACCAGATGAGGCCCACTATGACCAGCTTGGGCAGGTAAAACCTGGCAAATCGGCGATCTGTCTGTAAGAACAACAACAAAAAAACAAAATACTAGCTGAAGTCACCCAGTGCTGCTTGAGAAGAGAGGGGAAATGGCAAAGAAAATATATCAAAAAGAAAATATATCAAAAGTGAGATTCAAACCCACACCTACAAGTATCAACATTCTATATCTGAATTCTGTTTATCAATTCCGACTTTTATACCTCAAGGAAGCCTTGTGCAAAACAAAAATAACAACAGCCCTTTTGCCTCAATCATTATCAAATGTAACAGGCCGGTTGACATAGAACTACATGATCCTGGCCCCCTCTCGTCTTTGTGTCTAGTCTCTTGCTAATCTAAAACCTGGACCTCTAGAATCTAGATTAGATCTATATTTCTTTCTTGAAACACAGATCTAGATCTATGGGCGATATCCTGGGACTCTCCCCCTTAGTGGTGAGTTTGTGTTTTACGGCGTGTCAGCACGATTACAGCTACATTACTCCCCCTTAGTGGTAGATAGATATAGTTAAGGGCAAGACTGAGACTGAGATAGCACACAAGGGAACATAATGGGAATGAACACAAAAGTTTTTATGTTTCCCCTTTTCCATCCTGCTCAGAGTTCTTTATCTCTCATGACTCTTCCCTGCTCCCAGAGAATTTAATGATAAAAACAAGCCTTGTGATAAGACAACAAAACAGGGATGTCAACTGTTTTTCGTATAATCCTCCGCAAATTTCTGCAGTTTCTTGCAGGTAATATTTGTGAAAACTTACATAAAGTAAAACGAAATAAATTTGGAAGAATATTAAACAATGCAGACAGAGAATACCCCAAGGACTGAATAAGTAATTATAACCAAAAAAAAATACACAGAAAAAAATTTTTTTTTTTCATTTATTAAGATTATAGTTTCTCTGGCCGAACAGTTTCTCTGGTTGATGTCAACTAGCCTTCTCTAAATGGACAACATTCCTGGATGTCACAGAATTTTCTGAGTCACATCCCTGATCAAAGTAGTCACATAATCTCCAGCTCACTTTTTAAATACAAATACTGACATGCACTGTTTTCTAACATGAATGAAAATCGATGGCTCAGTGCAAGAAGTGCATATCTCCATGTTTCATGGTTTTGAGAAAATGGCAAATGAAAATTATGTCAACATTTCAGGGTTACTATCAAAATCTTGGTTTTTCAATTTTTTTTTTTTTCAAACCAGGCACACTAGCTGTAGTGTTTGCCATGCTAAACAATCTCAAGTTTTGTAAATCAATACATTACATGCCATTTTATGTAGATGTTTCCGATCCTACCTAAAGTAGAGATATGTACTTCTTGCACAAAGGCATCGAAATGTTTATGTCAGTGTGACTGTCCTCTTTTTCTTCTTTATGGTAAGAATGGTAACTCTGGGCCTTAATATGAACATATGCACTGTAAATTAAAAACAAGAGTAATCTCCCATGACTCTTTTCTGGTCTTTGGCACCTATTGTTTTTTTCTTCTTTTGGCCCTATTAACATTTTGTCTTGTGCAGCATATACCCCTGTGATTTTGAGAAATTTCTTTCATGGAAGTTAAAGTACTTCCTTTGCCCGTGCTTTTAACGGGAAGAATATGGTGGGGGGGTCAACACCCAAAATTTTTCACAAATGTCTTTCGAAAAATGTCATCTCGAATTCTGATTTGGTCCCCAATTTTTCATTTGGCTGGTTTTGATTGTGTGCAAATACATAGGTCTACACACTCTATTTTTGTATCTAGAAGGCCCTAATTGTACCTGAAACTTTAAAATTGAAACATATTTCTACATTCTGACACTGGCTGGCAGGGCCTCAAAACAAGGCAATCTTATATATTAGCGGGTAAATTGGGTTGTACAAAATGAGTGATTTGGCCTCCTAATAGTTGCCTGAAACCTTTACCAAGGTGGTTTAACTCGCTAGTGTGCTCTGCCTCAGCTTGCTTAGCCTTAATAACGAAATGAAACTTTATGACGCCTTCAAGAGTTAACAGCTGATGTTTTATGACGCTTCTTGAAAAACTTGATGAATACAAACACTCATGATATTAATCTACATATTAATTATGCAACATCAATATGAATGTCACAACATATGGAAAGGACTGTAATCCATTTATCCCTGTGTTTTACATCCCATAACAGGACTCTTACAGGGCAGACCAGATGGAAATAAAACTTGCAATATCTAATTTATTTTTTTTTTTCAGAGTCTCAGGGCATATAACTAATTGATTTATTTCAGCTGTGCTAGGTAAGTATCATGAATCATCACAGTGGATACTGAAAGTTTCCTGGTTTACAGTATATAACATCAAACCTGTCCTACATCAGGCTATGGTAACATTCCTTTCCATGCACTTTGACAATGATGCCCACATAAGAGCAGAAATCGACACTGCTACTCTTTAAATCCCTTCACTATGTAAGTAGTATATGTATGTCCCTACCATTCACTACAATCAGCCCTGACACATACCAAAATGTCCTGGAAAGAGTATTCCTAAATATCTATCACAATATACATTCTTCCTATTTAATTGGGTTACAGAGTGCTCACATGTAGCGATTCATGAAACAAATAGTATGAGAATCATGACATAGCAAAGGGTCCAACAAGAGTGTTGTTTTTGTTTGAAACCCACAACAGATGTTAATGCTTCATTGCGGATGCACTAAGAAGAGCGCACTAGGTTAAGAGGTTATCAAATTCAAAATATGCATCACACTGCACTTAACAAACTCACGAGAATTGGCGATTTCACACTGTTATATCTTTTCTCAGGTGCTCATGCATTCACCATATAATATGGCATCTCCTTTGATATCTAAGCATGAGGCAGCTTTTGTAATTCTTGTAACAATACGATTCTGTGATGACAAACCTACCTGCCGCACACTGTGGTATAAGCACAACCAGAAGAGTAGCAAGGCACTGAGGAAGGAGGCCTGAAACAGCCCATCCAGCATGCCAGGCAACCAGCTGTTCACCAGGAAGGTTAGTGGGAAGATGGGATCTAAAAGATGAAACAATAAGCACTGAAGAAAGCAGCTGGTTTATAACATTTTGCATACCAACTCTTTTATCCTTCTAGTGGAAGAACCAGATTTAGTCTCGCAATCTACTACCACCCCATGATTGAAATTAAATCTGATTTTGCCCAGATTTAACATAAAAACTTGTGAAAAATATTTAATGAATTTATTAAACATGATGGTCGATGTTTTGTGATTGAACACTTTATCAAGTCCGACCACGCATGATGTGAAGGTCGACAGCCCACAGAAGCAAACAGTGGACCAAACCACTTGGTGGCCAAATACTCACTCAGCAAGTAAACCAGCCAGGCAATAACGTGGGGCAACGCACCAGCACCATTGGGCACTCTGACCTACGGGGCTTAACATTATGCGGGGTAAGGACTTCACTGTCTGTTATTTCCAGCTATTTTCACTTCATACTCACAAAATAGCATGTAATCTTCAAAGTTTTGGCTATTGGGGTGTCAATTTGCAAAGCAATGGACAGAAAATCCCCATATCTCCATGCAACACATGGAAATTATTTTATAATGACTGACCAACATGATAATGAACAACTTAAGTAGGAAAGCCAGTTACACTGATAATATTTAAATAGTGGATCAGTTTGAAATGTGCTCTCAATTCTGACAGTTCTAGAAAATGGGAAGGTGGGGAAGGTGGGAAATTTGACATTCCTCAAAGTTAGCAAGCAAAGAGTTAAACACAGATATAATAAAGAAATAATAAATTTGAACTGATCTAACCATGTAATCAAAACATGAACATGCTAGTAAAAGAATTAATCATCAGTGTGATGTGGAAATCCTGTAACTTATGTATGATACAGAGTTACAGCACTGTTATATCAAATGGCAGGTAACAGCTTTCACACTCCTATATTATGAGTTCCACCTTTTTATTGCAAGGAAAACTATAATCAGATGTGGCCATTTTTGTTCCCACTGACTGAGTCAAAACAATCCACACAAAAACAACAGCATTACAACACCACTATTGATTAGGGTGAGAGAAGGGTTGGAAGGATAAGAGCCTCTATCAATCTTATCATTATGCCATTTTATCTTACCATCATTATATATATATCTTACCATTATATAGTAACAGCAAGGGAAGCAATATGGACATCCACTTCTGTTCTATCGACCAGTCTCGCAGAGAAAACTTGCGCAAGCTATGTGCATACCAACACTGGAGGAGTGGGGGAAAAAGAGAACAAATACGAGTTACAAGTTTCATTGTGCTGCTGAACAATCTGTGACACATAAGGGCTTTCATGACAGCTCAGAGACAGCTTGCATGAGTTATGATTCACAGAAGTGATAAAAGCAGTAAAGACTGGGAAAGCACTCGGATGTTGCTGTTACTCAGTAAAGTGGAACTCTGTTAGCACATCCATCCTTCATACCAAGCTACTGAGGGAGTGTTATCAGACGTTTTGTGTTATCAGAAGTTGTATGTTATCAAGATGCTTTTAATAAGGAAACAAAACAGCTGGGACTTTTGTTGAATGGGAGTGTTTTTAAGCAGGAGCTTGTGCCAAGCATTGGCTCTGTTTACTGAGTAACAATGTGTATGGCAGGTTCACAAGTACCTTATTATTGTGGTGGGACTAGGGAGTGGGGGGGAATGAATAGACAAGTCAACAGCACACCAGTACCTTGATACAAAGGTGTTATGGGATGGTCAGAAAGTATACTGACAATATCTGACCAAATATACACAATACTATACCTGGTACAAAGTTTCGCAAAGCATGTAATATTATATAGTATGATACACAAACAAACAAAAAAAAATCTGATGCAGGGGTTATAAATTCTGGTTATGGTCTACAACTAGAATTTGTAGCATCTGCCATCTGTCACTGTGAGCATCTCCTCTTTTGAATGTTAACTTTAGATTCTAAGTTAAAGCAACAAAATGAATTGATTTTTACCCAATGATAAACACATGTATCTAAAAACGTAAAGGTGATACTCCATCAGAGGAAGATTATCACCAGTGATGTAATCCAATACAATAATTCTTTTTCTGTGTTCTTCATGTCAGGATTGTTACATCTGGAGACCAGTGGCCTGTTTATGGGATGCTGTGTGCCTCAGGTCCTCTGACATCCCATACAGCTTTGACTGAAGCGGCCAGCCTCCAGACCAATAAATTTCCTTGTTAGTCTTACTTGGGGCAGTGATGAAGTAAATGTTTTTGCATTTGGTGGTGTAATTCCACAAGAAGAAGTCTGTGTCTCCAATCTTGAATTTTCTATGAAGATATTGCCAGAGTTTATTATCCCTATCTCTAAGACTTCAAGAATTTTGTTTGTTCCTTTCGATTTTGCTGCCTGGGGTGGTTGTTTTTCCTATTGTTTTTTTTTTTCAAACCACTTTCTTTTCCATAATACCAACTAAATGTAGCACCGTCCTTTCTTTATAAACATGATCATAATACATCATAATTCGTGCCATAACTTACTGTGGTCAAAAATGTGAGGACCAGAAAGACAAAACGGATCCATATCTCTATCTGGGTGAAGGAGGGGTTGTAACTCTTGAACTGTAGAACAAACAAAATACCCAGTTATCAATACTTTCTTATTCCTGTGACATCACGGCTTTGCCTAACAAAAATTAGAAGAGAAGGATTTCAACACAGAAAGAACCCAAGTAGTCTTAAACTGGAATAAGGAAGAACAATGGACATCCACATCAAACCATAACATCCCAGGAAGAAAATAAAGAGGACCATCTGAAAGGGGGTGGGGGATGGGCGCTATCTTTCTTCAACCAAGTTTACAAACATAGTGAACCCTCTTGGTAATGGTAAAAAAAAAAGCAAATGACCTAATGATATATATTTTCTAGTTTATCATGTATTGCTATTTTCATATAGTATGCCAATGACTCTTCATATTTACAGGCATCTCTACGAAGATATGAGTTATGAAGTTTACAAGTTATTACAAGTTTGACGGTATTAAGGCGGTCAACATTACATGTAACAGATGGCAGGACAGACATGACAGATATGACAATACATCTTTATAAACAATTAAAATAAAAAAATATATATACATTATGTACTTTGAACTTGCAAGAAATACCGAAGTGAAGCTCGCACTTGCCGTCCATCTTGTATATGTAATAAACATTTTTAATTATAAAACTTCCAGTAATGCCATGTATATTTTTGTAAACAACAGCAGTCAAACTTTTCATGACCTACATGCAGTCTCAGAGGATCTAAAACTTACTGTAAATGTGACATCTTTGATGGCCAGTTTACTGGCATCCAAGTCCAAGAATTTGACAGTGATGAGGTAGTAGGCATAATCAAGGTAACCCAGATGCATAACTATCAGATCATCACAGCTGGTCTGGGGAGGGATTGAAAGTACTTCGTCAGAAATTCAAAACAGTACAATGAGCAACAGCAAACCAATCAACAAAGCAAAAGTACTGAAAATGTCATCCAAGTAGACAAACTCTCTCTTATGCCATAATGGTATGAAATGATCACTTGACAACAGAATATAACCTGACTGAACAGAGTATTTTATTTCATGATTTCAAGGGGATGGGCAAATCTTGTATATGAATGAATATGGTAGTGGTATCATGAAGTTATTGTCACAAAGTCATGTCTTTAGAACTAACCGTTTAAAATCATAATAAAAATAATAATGCCAGTAAGACAAATTTTTAAGATTTGTAGCCAGCAGCCATCAGATCAGATCGCCTTCAATTTCTTAACTCCAAGAAGACTAATTAATGCTATTACCATTTTAACAGGTGTTGTTCACCAGCATTCTGACACCAAGTTTCACTACTTATTGTCAGGTATCATAGTTAGAAAACCTATGAGCAAAATGTGAATGAAACTCTTTCCCAGTATACTCAATATAGATATCAGAAACACAGATCCTCACTGTTCCAAGCCTATGCCTTTTTTAACCAGTCACTCAAATGTGTTTTCACGTCTTTACTTATTCGTGATGGAAACAACTGCACTCTGGACAGTTCTATGTACCCAGTTTAACCAATTCAAAACCCAACATAAAATCTCTCTACTGATCTATTGTTGTCTGACCATGCAATTTTCTTGATCTTGATGCTGCAAGCTTGCATCTTCTTCCCTGGACCCAGCATCTGTCAATTTCTGATCTTCTTTAAAGGTCATGGTGCTTTTTCTATGCATCTCCTTCCTCAACTCTCATGCCAATTCTTTCATAATATTTGTCTCGTCATAATTTATGGTACCAGACACCTGGATGCTCCTAGCCAATCTGTCAATATATGCAACGCCAGAATGTGCAATGTTTCAGAGTAAATAATGAGTCTGCTGAGATGTGACACCTACCCCACTACATTTTAATTTCCGTGTCCTGTTATGAGTGTCAGCACTCAAGGTTGGATTTGTATCAGATTCTTCTGTGCTTTGTACATCTCCATTGGCCCCTCGGATCAGAATGTTCATTTTGAAATCTTGTTCGAATTTGGAGCCTGAAATGAAATCAATGAGGTGATGGTTTCAATTCAACTGCTTCACTGCAAGGGTAATCATGAAACTATCATCTATATTAAAACTGACACGTTACTCTCGTCATATGATGACAAAATGCAGATGTTTTCCACAACTGTATATAAAACAGAATTTCTGAGGTAATAAAACAAGCACTCTTTGGATTCATTTTACATAAACTAACAGTAAGTATTTACAACTGAAAAAAAAATTCAAACTTTTAATATCCCTTTACACAGTCAATTGAAAAATGATGATATCTAAGTCACTGATCTCAAAGTTGCTTCTTCAAATAAAGAACTGCAAACTTGTCCAGAAAACATAGTAGTTGTTCCTATCTCTAAACTGCAACTCCATACACTATACAAAATACATGTTCTGTGATAAATATGGTGCAATAAAAGCAGTTAATTGCAGTATGCTGGTCTTCAACGTTCAACAAAATTTTTGACAACAGACACATTTGTAGTGGTACGAAAGTCACTGACCTCTGCTGTCAGCAATGTTGACATGGGCAATAAGCCACAGCTGTTGGTGGAAGGTTGACATGGGTGGAGAATGAAGGATGAAAGGCCCTGTCTGTCATAGGGAAATAAAAAACAGAATTAAACCACTGAATCTATGATCTGAGAATATGAATTAAGTGATAACTACAGAAACATGAAAGATGACTATAGCAGCATGAATCATGAGATTACTGCAACATTTGCATTTTAAGTCTTCTAATCTTCCTCTCAGTCAGCAGATAAACTAGAAGATGCTCTGGTTTCTTCACAATGAAACCAACAAATTCATGACAATGGGCCTCACGGAACAGCACTAAATATATGTATTGTTCTCTGTCTGGTCAATATTCAAGTCACCTATTTTTTTCATTTGTGACAGAGACTCATATCAGTTCCACAATAGCTTTGATATCAGGGAAACAAATTTTACAAATAGAAAAACTGTTGCTTCCTTTCGCTATGTGTGGATGAAACATTTGACTATTTTTGGGGTTTAGATTAAAAAATGTGCTGCCACAGATGCGCATTTAGTGAAAACAGAGATAGGGCAATGACGGTATTCAGTCCCTTGCATTTGTTCTATTTGCCTGTTATTTATTTAGCAGAAAGAAAAGATTTTTAGTTTAGAAGTTTCATGAAGGAGAAGGAAAACATTTTCCAAAATTGCTCCATTTGCAACTGCACTGATGAAAACTCTGCTCCTGTGTAACCTCAAACACAACTTTGTGGACACACCTTAACCCTTGTAATACAGCAGGTAGATTTATATGCTCAAACTTCTCTAGCTAAGCAAGAAGTATGTATACACTGCCATTTCCTTGCCCAACCTGGTAACACAATGGAATGTTGCATGTTTTGACATCAAATCTATCAGTCGGTGACTTTCCTTAGCTAGGTAGGAAAGCACATTATAATATTGGCCGGAACTGCCAGACTCACATGCTTTAATAGGTGCGTAATGTAATGAGTCAAGACAAACTTTCATGTCATCATGCTCACTCCACATTTGCCCAAGTCATTTTTTTTAGGATTTGGGTTGTTTATATTACTGTGATCTTCCATTTATAATCTTTTTCCTATTGAAACAAATGTACAGTTTTGACTCGTTATTATGTCCCAAATTTTGAGGCTAAACCACATTTGCCTTGTCTTGCTTCGAGCAACAGGTTGAGAGCACACACTTTCTTAAAACCTCAAAAAAGGACTTAGGCAAATGTTGAACTGCACATGTGAGAATATTCTTAAATGCAGGGTACCTGTTTATTCTCTGGCTCCTTGAAAGATAAAGATCCATTGACTGTATTTGAGTCTATAATGTGAGGCCCTGTCAACAAAAACATGAAAAATAAGTGAAATTTTGAACTCTGACATGACATGGAAAACTCTGTCAGAAATTCTATTACAACATAGATTTTGAGATAAACTTTCCTGTTCATTCATTCACTGATTGCTAATCTCAATATCCCCATTTTTCTTCTATATTTTTGTAAAGCCACTACACAATTTAATTAGATTCATCCTAACTTAAGTTTTGGCAGTCATCTCAACACAGAACTGGATGATGCTTATAATAATTCTATCCATTTCATTCTTTTCAGCTCTTGACCTAAATCTCCACAAACCAGTAATGCATCACCAGTAAATATTTGTAACAAAAGAATTAATGGTTCTTGCAAGCTCAAACTTTCAAGCCTATATCTACATCCTGTTCACATCTGAAAATACTTCATGCAGTAAACTGCATCACTGGCTCTCTGTGGAACTATTCAGCACACCTTCCCACTTCTGTGCAATATAGCCAGTTTGTTTAGGAAAACCATCAAAATAGTGGGGAAGGTGCTACACTGAGGAAACCATCTTCACTGTTCTCTACAAATAGTTTCAGAGAACAATAATGACACCCCAAAGTGAAGGTTTCTGCCACTTGCTGTTGGTCCTTATAGATAACATAGCTTATAAGTGCTATGATGATGCAGCGACAGTGATTTGTGATAAAAAGTATCAACTTCTAGTCAAACATTAGGAAGAAGCACTCATGCACTGATATGAGTCACTCTATGGAAAACATTAAAAACCATTGGGATTCAAAGCATGGTCAAAGCAGAGAACATTACAGAAATGACATTCTGGAAAAAGTTTGAAAAAAAAAAAGCTTTCAACATGGCTGACCTAGGCCAGCCAAACCTGTTTTCCAATCACAACATTTGTTTACCAGTAACTAAAAGCACTGCTCAGTCATTCAGATTTTTGAGCCTCATCTCACACAATGGCAAATAAGGGATTATTTGCTCTGACTGGCTGAATTTAAAAGAAGAATTACAAAAGAGTTGATACAATACTATCCTCACAAAATCTTATTCTGTATATATATTTTGTATTTCAGTTTTGTTCATCCCTGGTGGTTCTTTTCAGGCACATTTCAAGAACAAAATGTCCTCACCTGCAATGCCTACAAGGACACTGACCAAAAAGCACACAAAGAAGGTCACAAACACCAGGACAAACTGTCGCTTGTTAAGTGAGTACAAGCGCATCTGCACAGATCTGGGGATCCATAAGAAAGATAAAAATATAAGAACAATCTGTATAAAATTCCTGTGACAAGAAAACACTTTTGGAAACAGGACCAGCATTCAGCAAGATAAAAAATCAATCTTACATAAAGGGAAACTGCCTTTTGTTAAAAAAAAAAAAATGCACGGTTCCAAGGGGATCTTCTCCATCCTGAATATTTGCAGTTGGGATAGGTTAGTCTTACTAGTGAGAAAAAAGCAGTTCTTGCACTTCCAGTAACAGTGCTTCTCCCACAAATGAAGGAGCACAGCTGGTAGATTTTCATTACTGCTTAATTAAGTAAGTTTTACATCCTGTTTTTTTCAATTCACGCTAAGGTTCAGGATGAATGCTGTTGAACTGCACATTCCTGAAGAATCATGACTGGACTGCGGACTGCAAAAAGGTAACTAGGATCTATCAGTTTTTTTTTCTAGGTCATAATAATATATGTGTTGGGGGATACATTTCCCCTTTGTTACAAATATGAGGGGGCGGGGATGAATTCGTAAATGTTCAAAGGCATGTAAGTTATGCAAACTTTTCAGAGTTGGAATACAGGGAAGATCAATGCACGTACAATGTATTTTCAAAGGGATTTTGAAATTTAAGAGACGAATCTGCTATCATATGGTTTGGAGACAACACTTATTTATTGGAAATTTTGCATAATAGTAATAGCACCATGTTAGTGAATAGCTGGACAAGATACATGGATTGATATCATGGCAATCCTTACTCAAGAGAGATCGCTCAATGATTAACCTTTTGAGTGATTGTAATGACATAAGTAACAGATCCGAGAAAAATGACCTAAGAAGTTCAGCATTATTTCCCCTTGACAGATGCATATCTAATAATCTCTATAACAATGATCTGGCTTTGGTAAGTGGCAGCTGAAGTAAGTGCACACCAAGAGTAGAACAAAAGTTGCAGAAACAAAACTAAGTCTGCATGGAAAAACGGTAATACTACACAGTCCTGTGGCTGTATCATGTAAAGGGGCACATTTTCAATGGAGGTCGATGGATGTACACAAAAAAATAATTACATTTTCCAGGGGTTTCAATTCAGTTCCATAGCTACCATTTTACTCCTTCAAAATATGACTTAACCTTCATTCAGTGTCATGATAAACCATGGGTTTAGTTTGATCACAGTCAGTGTCAGTGTGGTGAGTCAAAGCATTCTTTGCGCAAGAAAGACGATCTCAGAGAGCTGAAAAATAATTTCCTCTGAGACTTGTCAAGATCTAGTATAGATCTAGACTAAATAATCTGAAAAAAACTGAACTTTGTGTCAAGAATTTCTTGCAAGACATTTTCACTCAAATATTTTCGTGCAAGACTTTTGCTCATTAGACTTCTAAGTTCTAGTCTAGGCTGTACATGTTGTGCTGCCATAAACTGCATGGTCCAACACATTACAAACCAAAAGATTTCATCTATTAATCACCAGTGCACGTGTTACAACAACAGTTGGCTGGGAGATTAGAAATGCTCATCGACCCACTGGGTCTGGGTAGCCTACCAACAAATTTCAGTTGTGGCTGTCGTAGTGTAGCCAACATTCCGCCGCAAATCATGTCTAGACATTCTAACTTAAATTTCTATATCCTAAATTTGCACAAGTGAATCTCTAGATCTAGTCTAGATTTACTTACGCCTCTATTTCGCGCGGCATTTTTGTGGATCAAGATTAGCGATTCCCTTTACTAAACTCTNGGGGGGGGGGGGGGGGAGAGAGAGAAATAGGAATAAAATTACAACACTCCAGGATTAAAGGATATACACGATGATTTCCCTTCCATCAATTTTCCAGCTATTAGTACGAAATCTTTTAGTACATTGAAGTAAGTAAACTTAGATTTGGCCTGGTTAGGGTCGGGGGTTCGATTACCGACCACAGTATTGTTGAAAGTACATTGGGATATTTTTTCAACATTTTCCCCAGTCCAGCAATCTGTGAAATGGGAACATGGCTATAGACAGATTTTTAGAATGCTCCTGATCAGCGCCTTTATAATTATATAGACCTACAGCACTATTGTACTGTGTGCTCCCTATGGAGTTGAGAAAGCCCCTGAGTGATCAGGCCTGCTGAGGTGATAATAACGTGGAATTGTATATGCGGGTACTGGCTTGATTAAGAGTCTTATAAACCTTAGGAAGGTGAAGGAGGAGGAGGAGGCGAAGGAGGAGAAGTGTTAGTACGCTTATGAATTACCTCTCACAGCGGTCGTGGTAGTATGAGGGGGCGATGTACTTGGAGAAGGCGCTGAACGAGTCAGAGAACTGAGACAGGAAGGACCGAGCCTTGTTCCTGAATCCAGGACCGGCGAAGGCGAATGTGTAGTTGTCCATGGCTGCTGCGGAATGGCAAAAAGAAGAAAGATTTATTGCTAGCATCACATTATGAAATAGGATGTGGTTTTTCAAAGAAATCGATTCGTTATGATTATACCCCGTGGTGGATTTAGAGATAATATGAATGGGCCATGGCCCAAGACCTTGCTCTGGAGGATGTTCGACCTGCTTTGGATTACACAACATTGTGTGCTTACAAGCAAAGACGTTATTCATTACACAGAGGCCTACATGAAACCCAATAAAAATCAAGGCCAAAAAAAATCAACGCAAAAAAAAAAAATGTCATTGTCCGAATGCCAATGGTGATCAGAGTGTATTTCACAGCACCACAGCTCATGGAGTTGAGAAAACTGCCGAATGGGCAGGCCTGCCAGGGTTAAAAGACATTCAAGACCCATACATTACAGTTTATTTACATCGGCAGGAAATAAGAATGGTTATAAACGTGTGTCACAAACGGGCAGTCACGTGTTAAGTTTAATGAGATTATAACATGCTGTCTAATAGGTTCACACAGAGTAGGATGGATCCTTCGTTCTTTACTTTATAAATATCTGGTGCTATATTATAATACAGTGCGAGCTACCTCCAAAAATCGCTAGGTCAGTGGGAGCTTCGTGAATATTTCAGTACAAGTATACAAGTGTGTGTGAGCACACCTGGTAGCTTTAGTAGCTGCTGTCACGATATCGTTGACAGCACAGTTCATTTTCATAAATATAAATTCATGGAAATCACCCAGTTCTTCGTTAAATTCAACGGTGCGATAATATTGTGGGGATTCTCGGTTTGTGGGTGGTCAGAAAATTAGTGCAGTGCCACGAAGCTTGGACACTGATGTATGCCCAATTATTTGTGTGCATGGGAATGAAAGACGAATGCAAGACATGTTTAATTTGCCGTGGTAAGAATTATGTTAGGCAGGCAGATGCTAGGTGGTTGAATCTCCGTGAGAGAATGTAACTTGAGTTTTCCCCTCGGTCCTGTTCACCTCCAGTTGACCAGTCTGAGTGACCAATCAAAATGTAAAGGACTGAGGGGTGAAGTCACGTGATGGACGAATGAAGGAGGGAGAGAGGAGTCTGGAGGTTAGTCTAGATAGGAGTGTGATAGAGAAGAGAAGTAAAGAGGCAGTCAAGGAGTTGAGCAGAAGTGCGAGAGTGAAGGGAGCGTTCTTTAAGTGTAGAAATAGGGATGCACTAAGTGTTGTATTGTACTAGTGATAGTTGCTAATAAAGTGGAATCATCTTAATGAAAAGTAGTGTTATTCAGTCGTACTAGTTGTAGTTGTGTTAGAGTGAACTATCGCAGAAGTGTTATTCAACAGAACCCATAAATAGACTATACAAAAAGGGAAGATTCGTTACAATGGTGGCAAGCGAGGGATAGAACCTTTAAACGCCTTCGAAGAACTAAAGTATGCCAGAGACTCGGCAGCAGCAGCAACAACAACAACAACAACAAGAACAACAGCAACAACTACAACCGCCACAGCTAGAACAGTCGCAGCAACAACAGGAACAGCAACAAGCTAACATGTCGGGTATGGCACCTTACATAAACAATCTACCTACGTACAATGGCACCACCTACGTACAATGGCACCACCTTGTGGCAGTCATTCATCACACAATTTCAGTCATGTGCTAAACTTTGGAAATGGACAAATGAAGAAATGGTGCTGTATCTGGGGGCAGCCCTTAAAGGCCCTGCTGCAGAATTTGTTTTCAGTGAAGTGAGTGAGGAGGAGAGGGGGACCTACGAGAAATTAGTGGCTGTGCTTCAGTGTAGATTTGGGGATAGCCGACCGTCAGCCGCATATCAGAACGAGCTTGAGACCAGAACCTTCGGGCAAAAGGAGACTACCAGCGAGTATGCAAGTGACATCAAACGGCTGGTGTCGCGAGGATACCCGACAGCAGACACTGTGACAAGAGACAGTATTGGTCTGCGATACTTCTTACGTGGCCTTCCCGATCGACAAATGGCCACACAAATAGGAATTATGGCGACCCCACAGACAGTAGATGTAGCCAAGAAACTGCTGGACGATTTCCTAAATGTGCGTGACAACGTTTGTGCAACAAGTCGGAGGTTAGGTGCGGTGGCTGCAGAGCCGGACTTAAATCAAAGAGTGCAGATGTTAAGCGATCAAGTAAAGAATCTGGCGGCATCACTGGCGACTCAAGCCCCGACAACGTCCCCGCGTACCATGCTCACTCGAGACAACCGAAATCGTTCCCGCGAGACAACAAATATGCGTTGCTACAACTGTCAGCGGCTGGGGCATATAGCTAGGCAATGCACTGAGCAAAGAGCTAGAACCCTGCAAGAAGGACAGTGGCCTCGCAATCAAGGACAATCAGGGTCGACAGGGGTCAGGTCTGCAAATCATTTAAACTGAAGAAGGCCGTCCCCGTGAGCTCCAAGCCCCTTTCATCTCCCCTAGGTAGTGCAGTTTATGTACCTGTAAGGACATGTGGGAAATGGACAAATTTTTTATTAGATACTGGGGCGGCCGTGACTATTATTTCTACTAAATTCTTTCTGTCATTGCCGGTAAACAGACGCCCGCCGGTGAAACAAAGCCATTCACCTCTCCATCTGAGATCAGCCAGTGATGAGAGCATAGAACAATGTGGGGTGTGTGAAATTGAGCTGGAGATGGGGGATACAACCTTCCCTTGGATAGTGCATATAGCCGACATAGCAGAGGATGGGTGTCTTGGCTTTGATTTTCTCAGCAATCACGATTTCTGCTTTTCATTGAAAAGAGGACTCACGTTGGGAAGTCAAGCCGTTCCTGTAATTACACGGTCAGTCAACAACATTAGAGCGACCTCCATTTTGCCAGATAGCGTAAACCAATTACTCAGTGAAACGGTCAACAAACAGGAGCTCACAGTTAGTCAGGAACAACAACTACGACGAGTGTTATGTAACAACACAGATGTATTTTCCACTTCAGCATTAGATCTTGGACGCACCACCATCATAAAGCATAGCATTCCCACGGGGGATGCTGCCCCTATAAAGCTACCACCACGACGACCACCTAGAGCTTTTGAGGGCGAGGTTGATGACATCATTAATGCACAACTCGAGGCCGGTATCATCCGTGAGTCAAACAGTCCTTGGTCGGCGCCTCTCCATTTCTTACGTAAGAAAGACGGTGAGATTAGAGTTGTTTGTGACTATAGAAAGTTGAATAACGTGACAGCAAAAATTAGCTTTCCACTACCCAAGTGCGCAGATCTGATAGAAGCAACGGCTGGAGCTAAGTATTTTTGCTCCCTTGATCTCCTCTCTGCTTACTACCAAATCGAGGTACAGGAGAGGGACAAGGAAAAGACAGCCTTTTCAACCATCAACGGGCACTACGAGTACAACGTCACACCCATGGGGCTCACAGGGGCACCCGCAACGTTTCAGCGTTGCATGGAACATATTTTTAAAGGTTTGAATTACAAGACCCTAGTCTGCTTCATCGATGATATATGTGTTTTTGGCAACAGCTTTGAACAGTGTCTCTCCCGGCTGGAAGAGGCGTTGCAACGATTGAAACAGGCAGGGCTGAAACTTAAACCGGACAAGTGTTCACTCTTCGCGCGTGAAGTACGTTTTCTTGGATGTGTCTTGACGGCGGACGGGGTAAAAACTGATCCCGAGAAAGTGAAATCCATCGTAAGTTACAATAGACCCCTAGATGTGTCCTCCTTGCGACGATTCTTAGGTATGTGCTCATATTACAGACGTTGGATTAAGGGTCACTCGACAATAGCTGCTCCGCTGCATCGCCTGTTAGAAAAGGGTCAGAAGAATTTTTTATGGGACAATGACTGTGAAAGGGCGTTCATTACCTTGAAAAATCGACTTTGTTCCTCCGATGTAATGGCACAACCCAAGGATGACGAAGGCAGCTTCATTCTTGATTGCGATGCAAGTTCAACGGCCATCGGGTGCACCCTTTCTCAGCTTCAATGGTCCGAGACGGACGGAAAGTACCTCGAGCGACCTATCTACCACGCCAGTAAGTCACTTAACAAGGCAGAAAGACGTTATTGTGTTACGAGGCGTGAACTGTTAGCAGTTGTGACCTTTGCCTGTCAATTTCGCCATTACCTCTTAGGACGACAATTTCTCATAAGAACAGATCATAGCTCACTGCGCTGGCTTCTCTCCTTCCGCAACCCTACGGATCAGATAGCCAGATGGTTGGAGATTCTGTCACAATTTGACTTCCACATTGAACATCGCAGTGGAAACAAACACAGTAATGCTGACTTCATGTCCAGATGTGAACCTGAAGGATGCCTTGAGTACAATAAAGACACAATTGCGCTACGAGACTTGCCTTGCGGCGGCTGTGAATTATGCGCTCGCAGATTCAGGCAATGGTCGGCATTCTACAACGAAGAGGACATTATTCCCTTATCAGTTACCAGTTCTCAGTTATCCCCCAACACAGTGGTGTCAGTCAACCTCGTTACTACCCGCAGCAAGTCAAAAGAATTCACGCCCATTCCATCCCCTTCTCTTAGTCCCCCTGTTCCATTCACTGACCCATCTCCTTCCGACCCACCTTCCCTCATTCCTTCCCCGTCTCATGGGAGGGAACAAGAACCAGCACAACAATACACCTTCCGAGAGGGCCTGGACGTTACCGCAGCTGAACTTTCGAAGCTACAAAGAGAGGACAAGAATTTGAATCATGTATTTCAGTGGATAGACCAAGGCCATAAACCATCAAGGGAGGTAATCACAGCAGAGTCGCCGGCCGTGCGAAACTTATGGCTCAACTTTGACTTACTGATTGTGGTGGATGATGTTTTGTGCAAGAGATGGGTGAAAGCAGGCACAAAGGAAGAAACTTTGAAAATAATGTTGCCCGTCTCACTTGTTCAAACAGTTTTGACAAAGATGCACTCGTCAATATTTTCTGGACATTTAGGTGTCAATAAGGTGACAGATCGCGTAAGGACTCATTTTTCTTGGTACCAGATGAAGAAAGACATTCAAATCTTTATCCGCAACTGCCCAACTTGTCAACGTACAAAAAGGCCCCAAAATACACCATCAGCCAAGCTACAAACCTTCACTCCTGGTTCTCCCATGCAGCGAGTTTTCACCGATTTTGTGGGCCCATTTCCCCCCACAGACAACGGAAACAGGTACATTCTGGTTGCAGTCGATGGTTTTACAAAGTTCACGGAAGCGTATGCAGTGCCTGACTGTTCTGCCGAAACCACAGCACGAACTCTGATAAATAACTTTTTCTCTGTTTTTGGTTGTCCCTTTGAATTACATTCAGATCAAGGCACCAATTACCAAAGTCGATTATTCAAACAAGTCCTTGAATTACTAGAAATTAAGCAGACAAGAACTTCTTCATTCCACCCGGCAAGTAACGGCCAGGCGGAGCGCATCAATTCCGTCCTCATCAAAATGATATGTGCATTCGTAACCAACAATCAGAAGGACTGGGATGCACATCTACAACAACTCACTAGCGCTTACCGCTGTCACAAACACCCTAGCACTGGATACAGCCCCAACTATCTGATGTTCGGACGGGAATTAAATACGCCCATTCATTTAGCATTGGGGGCACCGGTAGCGAAACCTA